>CM021109.1:366087688-366107432 GCA_007115665.2 Sequoiadendron giganteum
AATGCCTCAAAGAGATGTCATATCATGGAATGCAATGATTGCAGGTTTTGCAAAAAAAAATTATTGAAAAGGCTTTCGAAACTTTCAAACGAATGCAATTGGCAGGTATAAAGCCCATTTTTTTGCCAGAGTCCTTGCCTATGCCAAAATGGGAGCTTTGGGACAGGCTATGAACATGCACCAAAGAATAATGGTAGGGGAATTTTTGTCAGATTTTATAGTTGGATATGCTCTGGTAGACATATATGCAAGATGTGGAATTGTAGACAAAACACCTAAATTGTTTGACAAAATGCATCAAAGAGATGTCATCTCATGGAATGAAATGATTGATTGCAGAATGTGCACAAAATAGATTTTGCAAGGAACCTCTCAAAATATTTGAATTAATGAAGCACTCTAGAACACATCCAAAAATTCTATTTTCAATGGAATCAAGGAGGTTATTTAAACTTTTACACCCTTCTCTGTTCAAGTGTTGCAGTTGTGACAGGTTGCCAATGAATCAGGAAGTCTACTTGAATCTATACACCCTACCATGTTCAAGTGTTGCAACTGTGACAGGTTTCCAATGGAATCAGAGAGCTTATTTAAATGTCCACACCCTTCTATGTTCAAGTGTTGCAGCTGTGATAGGTTGTCAAATGAATCATCAATAAGGGAAGTAAGTTGAATATATATATATATATATTATGCAATAATGGTGCTTGCAACAATTATTCATCTAACTTAATCTATTTATTTAAGCAATATCTTCTGTATATTAAAACATATCAAACAACAAGGCAATTAGAGCAGATCAAACTTAATTATCTGCACTCAAGGACATAATCGGTAATTATTATAGTTACTGTTGTGAATCTATCCATCTTATGTGTTAACAACTATTGTGGTATGCTCTATCATGATTATCATATGTAATGATATATTTTTTATTATCATAGTTTATATTTATTTTACTCATCAAGCAACCATGAGGATGAATAGGGGAAATACTAGTGGGTTGAGTAGGTACTAGACTTCTTTCTAAGTACGCCACTGATTCGTTTCCATAAAAACATAAAATTGAGAGTTTGTGTGGATCTTTGTTGAGCTTGATGAGTGGAGAGTTTATATGCATGTAATATAAATCTAAAGATGTGAGTCAATTTATGTACTTCTTTCTAGGTACATAAAAACATAAAACATAATTTCCAACAATTATGTTAACTACACAAATATTTTGTTCATTATCTTTTGGAAGGAAAAAAAAATCACCTTGAGCTAGACGCCTTTCCAATGTTGATAGTTGATGAAGTATTTTTTTGTTAGGACCCTAAAAAACATTGAATACAAAATCATAAGGAAAATTATAGTAATTTCAACTCAATAGTAACCATACTATGTACCCTTCCTAGAGAAAGAAAATGTATTGAGCAACCTTCTTCAGAGCTAGACTAAAGTAGTTCTTTGCTCCAGAAAAATCACCTTTCTTCCATAAACAATTACCCAAGCACAACCAGGTATCTGCAAGAGAGGGGTCCAATTTAACCTGGACCACACTCAAACAAAGCACTAATTATTAGCAAATGCACAACTACCAAAAATCCAGATGCCATACACAACATTCCCACTCTCCAAATAGAATAGATTTGGTTTAGAATCAGTTATGTGAACCCATAACTTTTGGTAGGTGGTCTTCTGCTTCTTTGCAGTAATCAGGAGAAACATCTAGCACTTTCCCTCTCAGGTATTTATATACAACTCTTCTTGTAGATTATTTTATCTTTTCTGCATGTAACACAGTATCACAACAAGGTTAGAGTTTAATGGATTAAAATGTTGTATATTTATGTGTTGCAAGACCAAAACAAGGTTGAATTGAATAAGTTGAAAATGTTGCAGTTGAAACTATCTTTTATATGAAGAATTGAAAGAATACAAATGACAAGGTCTTTTTAATTCCTTTCTTTTAACATTTTTGTAGGACTTTGTTACCATTCCAAGTTATGTTTTTCAAAACCCCAAAACATTTATAAAGCATAGAATTTTAACACATCCAATTCTGGGTATAGATACCTCAACATACAAGATTGAATGCAATCCCTATAGACACTTGACAAAATCTAGATATCCCTTGAAAAATTAAGAACCTTTAGTGTATAAACAAAAATCAAGAATCAAAAACTTTTGATTGTTGATGAGAATCGTCATTTGCAAAATTCCTAAACAAACTAAGTACAAATTACGACAAACTTTATGACCATGAATTCCTAAATAGGCTGGGAGTGCACTAAGTGAAAACATCATGACCCAATTCTTAGTCTTCTCAATTGTACAAGTGCTTGATGTACAAAAGATTCAGGAGGATTTGGGTGCCCAATCATTGTTTGGTATTAGTGGGGTACACCAAATCAAATACAATATGCACCATGGGTTTCATCATGGTCTCAAACACACATGATCCAAAGTTCCAAACATAATTTTAAACAATCATTTTTCCATTGTGCCAGAACAATCAACTGGTAGAAGGTAAGCAGTTTCTCTAATTGTATCTATCAAGAAAACTCTTCAACTACCATACTTCTAGAACTACATCCAATAGTTATTGTTCAAAAAGGCTTCTAGTTCAATAGTTCCTATCAAATGCTAGATGAATCCTGGTCCAACACTAGCTCACATGACACTAATTGGTAATGTGATCCAGTGATAGCACTATTTACCGAGGCAACAAAGAAATACTATGACTTTTCCATGTAGATTGGAAGTCCAGAGAAGCCTTGTAGGGTGTATGTCTAAAATTGTTTCTCGGCCTACTCTAAATATTCAACTCCAATAGTAATGAATATATCAATTGTAATAACATATTGATATTTACAATATTGTAATTTTTTTATTGGTAATTACTAGTATATTAAATTTTATTGGTAAATTGTGGGTAGGGCTGACATCCATTATAAAATATAAATATTGAAATACTAGATATGTCATTATAGAGCTCTATATGATAATAAACAACCATGACAATGCTGGTTGTAGAAAACCCAATTGTTGATACATTTGTATGATAAGCCCACCCTAGCCACAACAAAAATAAGGCAACTAGGCTATTAGGGGCCATAACCATGCAAATGAAAAAAGGAAAAAAAAGGTTAATCCTTCTTATCTTGGAACTTCAGAACCATTTAGCATTGAGTTTTTAATTTTTGGAGGAATCTCTTTTCTTCTAAATGATTGTCTAATTTATAACATCAATGCACCAAGCTCCATAGAGGACTATCCACACACCAATGAAGATTTTTTGAGGTACATTTGAGCTAGAGGGAGGTCGTACTACATCTCAAGGAGAATTTAGGGAAGATTCACTATTTCCCAAATCATTTGTTGCATTTGAAGAGGTATCTTTTCAAATCTTATTAGAATCAAGAGTAGTACATCATTCAATAAAAAAAGAGTAGTACATGAATCATTTTATGGAGAAATATCATTTGACCCATTAGTCATGTTGGAAAAAGATGAAGCCTTCACCATCATCATTAGGAAAATCTCCCTATCATGATCTTGTGCCCCTACCATCAAGTAGGTGGAATTGCAGCTGTGACAGGTTGCTAACAGAATCAAGGAGGTTATTTAATCAGGGAGCTTATATAAATGTCCACACCCTTCTATGTTCAAGTGTTATGTTGCAGCTGTGACAAGTTGCTAATGAAATCAAGGAGGTTATTTAAATTGTGACAATATTTTATTTTTAAGTGTTGCAGTTGTGATAGATTATCAATAGAATCAAGGAGGTTATTTAAACCTTTAAAATTTCCTATTATATTCAAGTGTTGCAGTTGTGAGAGGTTGGAAATGGAATTGGGGAGGTTATTTGAACCTCTGCAACTTTCAATTTTCAAGTGTTGTAGATGTGACAGGTTGCCAATGGAATCAGGAAGGTTATTTAAACCTCTACAGTCTTTTATGTTCAAGTGTTGCAGTTGTGAAAGGTTTCCAATAGAATCAGGGGGTTATTAAAATTTTACACATTTCTATGTTCAAGTGCTACGGCTGTGACAGGTTTCCAATGGAATGAGGGGGGTTATTTAAATCTATACACCCTACCATGTTCAAGTGTTGCAGTTGTGACAGGTTGTCAATGGAATCAAAAAGGTTATTTAAACATTCACACCCTTCTATGTTCAAGGTTGCAGTTGTCACAGGTTGCCAATGGAATCAAGGAGGTTATTTAAACCATGACAATATTTTAGTTTCGAATGTTGCAGCTGCAATAGATTGTCAATAGAATCAAGGAGGTTATTTAAACCTTTGAAACTTCCTATTATGTCCAAGTGCTACATTTGTGATAGGTTGACAATGGAATCAGGGAGGTTATATAAACCTCTACAACCTACTATTTTCAAGTACTGTAGACGTGACAGGTTGCCAATGGAATAAGGAAGGTTATTTAAACCTCTACAATCTTCTATGATCAAGTGTTGCAGCTACGATAGGTTGCCAATAAAATAAAGGAGGTTATTTAAAATTTTACACCCTTCTATGCTCAAGTGTTGCAGTTGTGACAAATTTCCAATGGAATCATGGAGCTTATTTAAACCTCCACACTCTATTATATTCAAGTGTTGCAACTATGGTAGGTTGCCAATTATGGACAAAATGAAAATTACGGCCAAGATCCTAATACTGAGCACATTTAGGTTTTAATATTAGGGAATCCTTTACCTTTACCTGCAGATTTTGCCGCTTTCCCCAATGTTATTGGTTTCGGTTCCTCCAAACTCTTCCTTGCTGGTTTTGACCTTTCACTTCTCTGATTTGGTGAGTTGTAGCTTGAAAATAAGGTTTTGACCAGGGGTTTAGAGTATGTTTATTAAAATGGAAATTTTGGGCGGTAAACTTTATGGCGCCCATTATGCAAAAACATTTCCTTATATAATATTAATATAATATAATATAAATATTATATTATCTAATATTTAATATAATATAAATATTATATTATCTAATATTATTAATATAATAATATTATCTAATATTATTAATATAATAATATTATATTATATTATAATATAAATATTATTAATATAATATAATATAATAGTATTATATACATGACTTAATAGAATCTATATATAGATTCTATTAAATAAATGACTTAATATTATATAGATGATAGATAATTCATGAATTAGCTTCATCCACAAAGAAGGGAGCTATAAGTAATAAGTAATGAAACTCTGAATTTCATTGAGAGTTTGATCTTGGCTTAGGATGGACGTTGGTGAAATGATTAACACATGCAAGTTAGATGGGAAGTGGTGTTTCCAGTGGCGAACGGGTGAGTAATGCGTAAGAACTTGCCCTTGGGAGGGGAACAAGCTTAGGTAGGGGTCCCATGAGGGGGGCTTAAACTCTATGGATTATGATCGAATTCGAAAGAAAAAATAATGGAGGAATAATAATCATTTATTTAGTTATTTTTATTTGTTTGATATTAGTCATTTATTTAGTCATTTAGTTTTGATTTTACCTAATGACCAAGTTAGTCACTTATAAATGACCAAATTAGTCATTTATTTGCAATATTCTACTAGTGTTAGTCACGTGACTAGAAGTTTTAGTCACATAGTCATTTATTTTCCAGATTCTAGTAGTGAATAAATCTCATAGCCACACCAAAAATAGCTCATCTCATACATATATCATTGGAAAAGGTATGCCATGATACAATCATCTCATCAAATATATGATACATCAAAATATATATACATAAGCCTATAAAAAGCTGATGAATGTATATACATCAAAATATATGTCTACATCTATGTTTCTATACATCAAAGTATGAATATGACATATGCGCATGCTCTACATCAAGCTACCTATCTCCTCTTGATCAAGAGGAGGTTGAGTCAATAGGAATTGTATAGGAGGACCTTGTTGTTGCTTCCCTTGAGAACCTTGTGCTCCTAAAGGCCCTACTAGTCATGGTACCTATGAAGGTTTCCCTATCGATCCCCCATTTGATCTCCGCTAACCCCTTGTTGCACTCCTAACAGATAATCTTAGTTGTCTCTAATGAGATGGCACTACCACCTCATAAAGTGTCTGATAATAGGTAACCTCCTTCTCGAACACCTATATCTCCTATATGTATTAGGCCATCAAGATGACCTAAACCTGACTAATGGCCTCTAGTTGTTGCCTCCACCCTCTTTCTCTATCTCACCCAATAGTCACTTATGCAATTTGACCCTCTACTTGTTGTCTCTAGGAAATATCTACATCTCTCTTTGATGCCCTCTAATCACACTTAGTCATACACTAAACCAATTGTATGACCAATCCATCCCCCTTCAAATGATATCCATTAATCTCCCATAATTCCTAATATTTCTCTTGTAGAGCGACCTAAAGCCCCACATTAACAAGATCCCTATGTTCTCCTCCTCTCATCACCCTCTATGGGAGATATAGATCCCAACTGCAATAGACAGTGCTTGTTCCTATGCATGGTCCTCTATCACTGGTACCTCTACCTTTGTATGCTATATTTGTCACTAAGCTCTACTCATCTCAACCTCTCTACATCTTTAGCCTCCCATTGCCCCACCATTAGGGTGATTAAACCTTAAATGGCCTCAGAATACACCAGGTGTCATAATTAGTCATCACCCCTAGATCATACTATTCATCAATTCAAATCCATTGAAACTATCCAAGCTGCTCAAACTTTGTAATGGCTTCTTTAAGATAGGAAAATTCAAATAGCATAGACTAAGTGACAACCACAACACTATCTAAGCTAAATATGAATAAAAAATAAGAGATAACAAACAAATATGAGGAATAGATTGAAAGAAATCAAACAAAAAACACTCCCCATGTTAAAGTTGAATCACCTCCCTTGTCTCTCCTCAAAAAGACTTTGCAAGTTTTCCCTCAGATTGTTGTGTGTGTGTGCAAATACTTGCAAACAATAAGCATGAAAGTCAGAGATAAGTGGTTGTTAAATAAAAAATGGAGGAGAAAATCTTGTTTTATAGATAGCTATTCAAGCGGACAGACGAGATCAATCTTCTAGAAATATTCCAAGATCGACGGTTGAGGATACATGCACCATAGAGTAGTGGGCTAGGGATGGCTATGACATGGATGGTTAAGATTGAAAAGAGCCTAGAAGCAATCAATGGCTGAGATTTGAAAATGAGATAGTGGAAGGAGATAATGGAGGAAATAAATAATAAAATTATTTATTTTATAAGAAAAAAATCTTTGACCAAGTGGAGGATAAATAATTTATTTAAATTATTTATTTGTGGAAAAAGAAAGTGGGCATTTAATTAAAATGATTTATGCAACCAATTTAATTAAATAAGAAGAAATGGAGAAGGAGAATTAAATAATTAGTTTAGATTAACTATTTAATGGGGAGAAATGACAAGAGATAATCAAATAATTTTGATAATTATTTAACTATAGAAGAATTGAAAGGTTAATGAATAGATAAATAATTAATAATAATTATTTAATTATAAACGAATGATGAAAGGTAAATAATTAAATAAATGATAATTTATTTAATTATTGAAGAAAGGAATGTTAGCAATGCAATTAAATTTATTTAATTGATCCTAGTGGAATAAAGGTCAAGAGATGAATTAATTAAATAATTAAAACTATTTAATTACGCAAGGAAGAAGACCAAGGCGATGGAGAAAATGATGCTCGCAGACCAAGACATTTTTCAATGTCTACATTTTTCCCCTCTTTGACATAATGCAATTCAACGCATTGTGTCAAATAAATTCAGTCAAAATATGCCCCGATGAAAGCATGGTGGACACATGCCGCCTCAGGAGAATTTTGCAAATTTAAAAAAAAAAAACATTTTTTTTGGAAAATTGTTTCCATAGGTCAATTTGACAGCCAGGAGTTCAATGGTGTTGACGAAAATGATTTTCAAGGTCATTAAGGGGGTCAAATTTAGGTTCAAAGTGATCAAATAGTGCACCTAGTACACTTTCCAAGTGCAAACCCTAATTTTTTGCCTATAAATAAACACTTGATTAAGAAAATTAGTCATTTGTGCATTCCAAATTTAGAAATCTTAGGAGCTCTGGAGAGAGAAGCTAAGAAGATGTCACCAATTCCACACTTCACACACCAAGGATACCACATCTAGACTTTCCACCAACCTGAGGGAGCACCCGACCAAGTATGTACTACAAACCCGCTTTGTGATTTTTTTGATTTTTCGTGCATTTTTAGGTAGGAAAAAACTAGTAGGCAATTGTGTCACACAAAGTTTGACACAATTGCATGTGTGAACGACATAGGTTACTAAATTTCACCATAATCACCTTGTCGTGACACAATTGCATAGGTCCAAACAGGGTTGATTGTGGTGCGACGCATCTAAAGGGGTGCACCACATTTGATTTCTAAGTCACATAGATGGCCAAAAATGACACAATCAAGATTTAGCAACGCAAGTGTGAGGAGAAATGACACATGTGCTAGGAAAAAATGAAACTGATAAGGGGTTGACCACAATTTACCTTGGCGATGCATTAGCTAAGGCATGCAACACAATTGTAGTTGTGTGATGCATGTGCAAGAATAGTGATGCCAAGAAATTATGTGACGCAATTGACAAGCATAATGACGTAATTGATTGATTAAATTTTTTCCCCTGTGTAGGATAAAATGACTTGTTCAATTTAGGTTGAATAGGTCAAATGAAGACATTGAATTGACATGATGAGTTTTGTGGTGACTTTAGGTTGTACTTCCCCTATCTATATGCAAGAGTTGTGATTGGGTACATTTCAACCGCTGGATCAGCTGTCAGGGGACGAGAGGCGGGTGTTGCTAGACCTTGGATTGTTCTATGTGACATATATGCCCGTTATCAAGGAAAATAGAGGTATTTTTATAGTGCTTGTGGAGAAATGGCACTCCAAGACATGCACATTTCATCTTCTGATTGAGGAGGCTATTGTTACCCTAGAGGATGTGTATCAGATATTACAGTTGTTGATTCACGAAGAGTGGGTGAGATATGATCTTGTCTAAGGACTACAAACCATCTATGAATTTTATAATTATGAGGATGAGTCAGAGCTTGGTATATAGGGCTATGAGATTAGATGGGAAGCCTTAGTTGAGAGATATGATAGATTTGAATGCATTCTATGCACATTGATTGCATGTGTCTTGATTCTAGATCACAGGACCATGGATTTATCATAGACTGGGGAGAGATGTTAGTGGGTATCGTATAATATGAGATAGTGTATGCCTCAAGGCCATGCCTATTAAGGATGTTATACTTCTAGCTTCATGACATTATATATCGAGGGGAATGAATCATGAGATATGGGGTGAATTTACTCATGATATGGGCTTGGGAGCACATAGCGGTGTTTTGACTGCCAGTGGGACGTCAGTTGGGAGCTAGTACACCTTATGTATATCTGTATGGTGGTGCAATCACTTAGACACATGTAGGAGATACATGATACTGGATACATGGCATCGATACCTTGGATAGATTTGTTTGGAGACCGTATAGGGATTTCCAGCTATGGGTTGGCGAGGATGAGCATTTATCGCGGTGTCAATAACCTAGATATTTGATAGGTCAGACTGTGTAGTCTCAAAATATTATAGATATGTATCTACTAGAGTGAGTTTAGAGGTAGCTTGAGGAGAGGTAGGGTGTACTTTTAGGTACAACAAAGTTTTCATGTTCCTCTTTGGAGGTGCACCCGTGGGGACAAGTTATACCATTGACTATTATCGAGGAGGAGATTGATGCACTACAACCAGTGCAGTGGGCTTGGAGTGGGGGTGTAGCAGATCCTAGTACCACTAAAGAGTATGATGCATGGTGGTAGACCCATAGGCCATCTCCATATATAGATCCAGAGTATCTAGAACTTATAGAGTGTAGAGGCAAGGGCCCACGAGGCCAGAGGGGTGACAAGGGATGGAGGGGTGGATGGCAAGGAGATGGAGGATGGGGGGATAGAGGATAGGGAGATGGTGGAGATGGTGGAGGGGATGGTCAAGGAGGCTAAGGAGGAGAGATGGGAGGTGGCGGGTGGTGAGAAATTTATCACCAATCTATGAGGAGGATGAGGAGGACTAGCCAATGGTAAGGGTAGTAGGGGAAATGTTGATGGAGGAGGGAGAGAAGAATGTAGAGATACTGGCTTTAGAGTTGGGACATTAGGAGGTCAAGATGATGGAGGTAGAGGTAGAGGAGCATGCAGAGGAGATGTGGGTGGAGGATAATGGAAATGATCCAAATATGGGAGAGGTTGAGAGAGTCCTTCGAGAGAGGATTGTGACAAGTGTAGATGTAGAGGAGGGATTGGAGGAGGTAGGGGTCAGGGTTGAGGATGGGTCAGTGGATCAATGACTAGCCACTCTATAGGCATGGGTACAGGCACTAGAGGTAGAGGTGGTTGCATTGAGGGAAGAGAGGGACACCCTACAGATGGAGAGAGACCTAGAAGTGATTATTAGATAGTAGATAAATAAGAGGATGTTGGACTTTGTGGCTACATGCAGTGGTTTACTAGAGGGTGTTGTGCGAGAGTTAGCCAGATCAAGCATGGGATTGCAATATTATAGAAATTTGTATGAGAGAGAAGTACCACATGAGAGGAGAGAGCCAAGATTTTCTCAAGTTCAGAGCTGATCATAGGGTAGGTCACATAGCATATCACATAGTAGACATTCTCACGATAGAGCACAAAGTGGCGAGGCATCGGGTCTGAGATGATCCACCCCATATGAGAGGCCACCCACTTCAAAGCAC
This sequence comes from Sequoiadendron giganteum, assembly GCA_007115665.2. Lineage (NCBI taxonomy): Eukaryota > Viridiplantae > Streptophyta > Pinopsida > Cupressales > Cupressaceae > Sequoiadendron > Sequoiadendron giganteum. The sequence goes on from CM021109.1 coordinate 366,098,499, forward strand.
AAGTCTCTAGAATCACCAAAGTGAGAGGAAAAGGATGCATCTAGGACAGGGTAGCTTAGGATAGGGCTCATTTTGACATGATGTGTTATGACATTGTATTTTGATCATCGAGCCTGTGAGCTCCATTTTGTGATATGATACATATTGACATTATAATATGACACATTTTGAGCAATATATGATATGAATTTTGGTGGCCATTGATGATATGCAATTTTATGTGGTTATTCTTTATGGTTATGATTATGGTATGTTATGGATGTTCATGATTTTGATGATGTTTATTTATGCATTCTATATGATCATGTGATGGTTTGATATTATGGATGATTGTGCAATTTGTAATGTTGTTTATCTATCCTATGTGAATATGCAATGATGTTATATATTAATACAATACATATGACCTAATGATATGATATGATGTGATATGCAATGCAATTAATGTTGTGTAATATGATGTTTATGGATTATGTATGCAATGGTCAGAATTGTCCAATTTAAATGCAAAATGTGATGTATGATATGATTATGATTATGATTATGCAATGTATATAAAAATGTCAATGCAATGTGTATGAAATGTGACAGATGCATATGATCATAATGTAAAATGCAATGTCATGTTTAATATGGTATGATGCTATGAAATGATAATGCTATATGGATGCACTCTATTTTTTTGTATTTTCTTATGCAAATATATGTGGCTTATTATGATGATTTCTATGATGATAATGCTTTCTATAATGTTTCCTAACATGATCATGTATGCAAGGTATTTTTGTGTGTCACATGACTTTATCAAAATACAGATAGAGGAAAGGTTAGCATGGAAAAGATGAATGTTAGAATGGAGAATGAAAAAGAAAGAGAAAAGTCAGATGCAAAATGATAAAGAACGAACCTTCATGCTTGTTATATGTATCATCATCAGGCAACAAAAGCATTAAAATGGAGCAAAAACACCTTGGTATGACATAGACCAAGGTGTTCAAGGTGACCATTTGTGAGAGACAAGCAGTCAAAAGATAATACCAAAAGACAAGGAATGCCCCGACTCATACTAAGGACCCAATTATCCTAGTCTTTTTGCCAAGACAAACTACAAAAATCAAGCGAAGAAAAGAGATCATGATCCATCATCACCCCTTTAAATCCTTGATAGGACATCCTCGAGGTATCTAGTAACATGACCAAAAACCAATTGAAAATACAAGAAAAACTCAGACCAACAAAGTGTTTTCTAGAGAGATAACATTTACTGATAGGATTTACAAGATTGACTGATATGATTGATTAGGTTTGGCCTCATGAAAGACACATCCTAATTAAGGCAGATATTGATATGATAGATTGATTGATTGTTTGATTGAATGTTGATTGATAGATTGACAAGGTTGATTAATTGACCAAGATGACAAGATTGAATGATCAAGTGACTAACTTGAGTTGATTTGATAAGGTTTGATTGACATGATTGACCGATGTGATGGTGCCTGATTTCAAGAAAGACATATCCTATTCAAGGAAAAGAACACATCTGATAAAGATGCCTGATTGACCATTTTGATGAATGCCTAATTTTAGGAAAGACATATCCTGCTTAAGACATGAAAAAGTTGACCAATGACAATGTTTAATCTTAGGATAGATGCATCCTAATAGAAGACAAGTGATAAGACCAAATGAGGAAAATGACAGAATGCTCCGTTCCATCATAAGATTGATGACCTAATAGTGATGATAATTAGGCAATTGATTGATTGAAGATTAAAGGCTTGTTGGATATGTTTTTCTATTGATTCATGATTTTGTGTGAATAATGATCGCTTGATGAAAAATGACACGACTAGACTCGACAAAACCTAAAGGACTCACCTAGGGCCTTGAGGGCTCATTGATTGATGTCTTTTCCTACATTATACATGTAGAGACCTTGTATTTTGACATGACTTGACCTTGCTATATTTGACAAAGGACTAAATCATGATTTGACCTTTATTTGACAAAAACCAAAAAAGGATGGACGTAATGTCTTGGGGTCCCATCAAGTTAGGGCCTTGCCTATGATAAAATGTGTAGAGACAATGTGGTTTGACCAAACTAAGATAGACTGACTCTGACTCTATTTTTGGAAGTTTTGATGTTTTATGATTTTTTTGGATTTTGATGTTTTATGATTTTTTTGGATTTTAATGTTTTATGAGGCTGATACCATGTGTTAGATCCCATGAAGACATAAGTCCAATAATTTCCCCTATTCAGGTATAGGACCAACTTATTATGCATAAGGGGAAGTAGCGAATGAACGCAAAGGATGGTCATGAAGGCGAAGGACACTAAATTTTGGTGGTTCTCAGGCCATGAGAAGGATGGAAAAGCTTTATTATGGATGGATGATTGTATGACTAGAGAGAAAAAGATAGAAAAATAGGTAGAGTGATAGTAGATGGAGAAGCATAGACTAACTACACATGGCACCTATTTTCTAGGTTTTCACCATGGTACTTATCTAAAGTGCCACTGAAGTGGTTTTAAATTTTGGATGAATTATTTCTCTTTACTATTTTTTTATTTTTTGATTTTTTTGTTGTCACCAAGACACATGTTTGCCAGGTTTTCATTAGGGTGACTATTTTTTTATTTTTATTTTTTGTATTTTTTTAACCTTTTAATGGGATACTCTGAGAATTAGGTGTAGTACTTGTGAAGGTGCATTTTGTTGATGGGTTCAGAAAATGGTTCACCTTCAGGAGTGGAGAGATGATAAGCACCAGATCCATATGCTGTTGTGATGATATAAGAGTCCAACCAATTGGTTTCAAAAAAATTGGGCTTTTCTTGATCTGACTGATTCTTTGAATTCTCTTTCAAGACTAAGTCACCAATGCCAAAGCTTCTAGGTCGAACCTTATTATTGTAGCTATGCTGAAGGTGATTCTAATATCCATGAAAATGTGTCAAGGAATTTTGTCTCTTTTCATCTTGTAACTCTAGCTCATGTAGACGAGATACATGGTATTATTCTTGATCAATGAATACTTGCATAGATACCCTCAAAGAATGGTAGCTCAACCTCAATAGGAAGTATGGCCTCATATCCAAAGATAAGGGAATATGGAGTGGCTCTGGTAGGAGTGCGAACACTAGTATAGTAGGCCCATAGAGCAGGATTGAGTTGGAGATGCCAATCACGACCAATGTCATCGATAGTATTTTTTAAGATTTTAAGGATAGTCTTATTAGATGCCTCAACTTTACCATTACCCTAGGGGTAACATGGGGTAGAAAAATGGTTTTGGATATGAAACTTCTCAAAAAGTTCATAGAAATTTTGATTCTTGAAAGGGTGACCATTGTTTGTAATGATGGATTGTGGGATACCATAGTAGAATATTATGTAATTAGGATGAAATTGGATATCTACTTACCAATAATATAGGTCATCGGGATGTCTTCGATCTATTTGGTAAAGTATTCTATAGCAACAAGGATAAAATTATGTACATTTGTGGAAGTAAGATGATTTTTTCCTACGAGGTCGAGTCCCCATTGAGATAATGGCCATGGTGATGTAAGCAACTACAATTCCTGAGCTGGTGCATGTATAAGATCTCCATGAATTTGACACTGGTGACACCTCTTCATAAAATGGTAAGAATCATGTTCCATTGTAGGCCAATAATATCCTGTCCTCATAAGATTATTAGCTAAGGGAGGACCAATAGAGTGAGCTCTGCATATACCATGGTGAACCTCTTGTGAGGCTCTTTGGGCTTCATGTGAGTCAATACATCGAAGGAGGGTACTATCTAGGCTACAATAGTAAAGGGTATCTCCGATGATGGCATATTTAGAGGCTTTTCAGATAAAGGTTTTGTGTTGGTTGGGGGATGAGCCTTGAGGGATAATTTGGTCATGCAAGTAGTTGTAAATGTCTTTGTACCAGGGAGATTCAAGACCAACAAGTTTGCATGCAAGTTCAGTTTCAGGGACATCGAACATAGAAACCAATAATTTTTCCACCAAGAACTCATATTGTGATGCATTGTTAGGGATTTCTAAGACAGATCTAGTTGTTTCCATTGCGTCAACTACTTTGTTTTAGATTCTTGATATTTGTTCAAAGGTAATGGCTTCAAATTATAGTCTAAAACTATCAACCATGTGCTTTTAGGGAATTAGCTTCTCATCCTTGGTATCATAATCATCATTAAATTTCTTGATCAATAACTGGGAATCACCATAAACATGAAGATCCTTGATTTTCCATTTAATTTCCCTTTGAAGTCCTATCTCCAATGCTTCATACTTACCTATATTATTGGTACATGAAAATTCTACTCGAAATGACTTAGGAATGGAATCCCCTTGAGGTGTGATGAATAAAATGTCAGCTCCAAAACCATGACTCTTGTAGGACCCATCAAAGTACAATTTCCATTTTGTTGTTTTTTCTATGACAAATATTGATTCATCTGGAAAGTCAAATATTAGAGGATGATCTACCTTTATCAGTGTTTCTGCAAGTTGATCAGCTATCACTTGTCCTTTTATTGTTTCTCGATCAACATATTCAATGTCATACTTACTTAAGATCATAACCCACTTAGCTAAACTTCATGTTAGAGCCGCTTTATCGAGAAGATAATTTAGAGGATCAATTTTGGCTATTAAGTTTGTCTTGTGGTTTAGCATATAATGTCTCAATTTATAGGCTTTGAACTCAACTTCTATGCATGATCATTCAATATGGATGTAGTTCAACTCATTCAACCAAGGTATGACTAATGTAGTAGATTGCTCATTCTTTGCCATCATTTTATTTTGTGTCAATAATGCCCCCAATGTTGGTGTAGTTGTTATTAGATACAATATCAAATGTCTTCCATCGATTGGAGCCATAAGGACTGGTGGAGTCAATAGATAATGCTTGATTTGATTAAAGGCTTCTTGACATTTTTCTTCCCAAACAAAGGGAATTCCTTTTCGTAACAAATGTTGAAATGGGTGAATCTTATCTGCTAGTTGGGTGATGAATCTATGGATTGATTATAATATTCCTTGTAAATTCCTTAACTGACTGATGTTGGTTGGCGGTGGCATGTTCAAGATAGATTTCACTTTTGCAGGATCAACCTCTATTCCTCTACACAAGATAATGTATCCTAAAAAATTTCTTGATTGAACCCCAAGAAAACATTTCTTTAGATTTAACCAGAGTTTGTACTTTTCAATTCATGTGAAAATCCTATCCAAGACTGCTAGGTGACCACTTCTTTCGAGGTATTTTGAGAGAAGATAATCAACATAATCCTCCATAACCACATGCATATAATCATGAAAAATGGTAGTCATGGATCTTTGATATGTATCTCTAGCATTCTTAAGTCCAAATGGCATAGCGTTCCAACATAAATTTCCCCAAGTGCATGTAAAGTTTGTCTTTGGTTGATCTTCAAGCTCTATCCTTATCTGGTTATATCCCAAGAATTTTTCCATAAGTAATAGCATTTCATATGTAATAGTGAGGTCTACTATGATGTCAATATTTGGTAAGGGGAAATCATCTTTAGAATAAGCCTTGTTAAGGTCCTTGAAGTTTGTGCATACTTTGATTTGACCATTTGGTTTTGTGATAGGAATAAGATTAGATATCCAATTTGCATAATCAATAGAACATATGAATCCAACATCCAAGAGTTTCTTTAGTTCAACCTTGACCAAGAGTGCAATTTATGGGTGCATTTTCCTTAGCTTATGTTTGTATGGTTTCACATTTTGTATCAATGGCAAGTGATGTAGAACAAGATTGGGGTCCAACCCAGGAATATCAACATATGACCACACAAAATTAATTTTTCTCTCTGAAAATAATGTTGTAAACTTAGGTTTTTCCTCAGTGGTCAAAGATGTTGCAAGCTATATGATTCTAGAGTTATCTTGTGTGCCAATGTTAACTTCTTTCGTGTCTTCTACGAGCAATGGTGATCTTTCTCAATCTATAGGGATACGGTCCAATCCTCCATCCTTGGGTGCCTCAAATATATTTTCACCTTCGAATACATCCTTTATTTTTACTTTTTCATGATCAATAGACACCTTTCAGTTTTCACCTGAAGACCTATTCTTTTTATTTTGAATTTTTGAATTTTCACTTTTGTGACTAGAGGAAAGGATAGCCTCACAAAAGTATGTTGCACTATTGAGTTCTATGAAAATTCAACCTTATGATCCCCACTTGGTATTCCATCATGAATTCCCATGAACTCATCAATTGCTTCATCATTCTTGAATTTATCTAAACTCGGTGGCCCTTGTTGGTCCCAATCTATTAACTATGGGTAAATGAGGGAAATGCCATCATCAATGTTATCAACGGTCATGGTGTAGGAAGATAAGGTAAAGATAGAGGTGGAGTCATCAGGTTCCTAGAAGGTTTCAATCCAAGCTTCCCTTTGCAGGGAATCTTTTGTTCGAGATTTGACAAGCTTTGTCAAGGAACAATTTTAAACATTTGATTAAATCTTTCCTCAAAGGTAGGCTCACTAGTTTCTCTAAATGTTTCCTCAAAATCATAATCACTGAATGATATTTTGGAACCCCATTTCCATAGATTGGAATTAGAGTAAGTAAAGTAGTCCTCAGATGTGTTGATTTCATTTGAAGCATTAACAATCTCACTCAAAGGTAACCTAATACCTTGGATAGTCACTTTTATTGGTAAAAACCCTAACCCACTATACTTTGGTAATTTAGGTGATAGTAAGGGTTCCAACATCCCATATTTTTTTAAACCAGGGTTGTTGTGTCCATCATATCCTTTTTACTTCATCAAGAGAAACCCTTTTGGATATTGCTCAATTGGAAATTGCTTAGGTTCTATGTCCTCCTCTTCTTTATATAGCCAATGTGGTCATCCCAAGATTCTTTGGCTAACTCCCCCCATTTAGTGAAAGTGGTAGGGGGATTGTGGATGATAACCTTAGGATGTATGATATGCATATTTCCATAAGACCTTGGAGATTTAGATAACTTTCCAATGTAAAAGAGGCTCTTCATGTTGTATTCTCTGCATCCTTTTTCTTGAATATGGATTTTAGGTTTGGAAGGTGGGGTGAATGTAGTGGATTATTTGACAAGGTTGGATGGATCAATGCAGTGGGAGGAGGTGGAATATAGGGCCACTCAATTTATGGTCACTTGGTGTTCAACAGTTCCTTTTAGGTTTGTGCAATATTGGAAAGGATTGAGATCACCAATAATAGTAATTTTAGTACCATTATGTGGAAACTTGAGGTATTGGTGGTATTTGGATGGTATGGCCTTCATAGCATGAATCCAAGGGTGGACAAGGAGGAGGTTGTAGTGTAAATATAGACCCAAGACATGAAAAACTATGTTTTGCATAGTTGGACCAACTTTTATGGGAAGTGAAATTACTCCTTTAGATGAATATTTACCATCATCATAGGATTTGATAACAATTTTATTAGTTTGATCAATGCAATTCTCAGAGTATCACAATTCTTTTACCATTTTTTGAGAGAAAATGTTCAGACCTGCTCCACCATCTACCAAGACTTGTCTGATCTTATGTTTATTGTCGTAAACTTTTGGGTGTTGGGGATCATTATGATCAGGCATTTGTGTGGAAAATTCTTGTTTAGAGAAGGTGACATGATGTAGCATAGCTAGGTATCCAACCATGGTCAAAAAATTAGGGTTTACACTTGGCAAGTGCATTGGGAAAACTATTTGATCACTTTGAACCTAAATTTGACCCCCTAATGACCTCAAAAACAATTTCCATCAGTACCGTTGAAATCTTGGCTATCAAATTGACCTATAAAAACAACACATAATAAATCATATCAATCAATCTTGTCAATCCTATCACTAAACATTATCTCTCTAGAAAACACTTTTTTGGTCTAAGTTTGTCTTATCTTTTGATTGGTTTCTGGTCATGTTACTAGATACCTCAAGGATGTCCTTTCAAGGATTTAGAGGGGCGATGATGGACCATGATCAATAATATAATCAATAATATCAATAATATCAATCATAAGAAGACCAAGGAAATGGAAAAAATGACACTCACAAACCAAGACATTTTTCAGTGTCTACAACTTCATGTGGGGATGGCATAGGCCCCTACTTCATAATCTCCTTGGATGTCCTCAAAAATATTATATGATAATCATCTACAGGAATATCCTATGGCTCCCCAAATTGTCGACGAACCCTAGCAAGAAGGTAATGTTCAAGGATGTACTGAGTTTGACCAATAAGCCATCTAGTTTGGCGACATTATAGTAAATGGTCACCATCATCATCCCATGGCTCGATCTACAAGCATGGCCTCCATCTAAGCTCTGCCATGTCATCAATGAGACACCTGTTATGCCTTGCATAACCACCCCATATTTTGACTTGGTCAAAATGGGTCCCCCTTTATGTTTTTATCCTTGGTTGTTTTTCAAACAAAGTTTGGAGTCTTTCGTTTCCAACACTTTGTTTTTCTTTGGTTTATTCTGCCGGAACTGGAACTAAATCGGGTTTTGAAACTTCTTTCAAAACTCATTTCGATCCCCATCCCAATAGTCTCTCTTTTGAAATGTTTGTTTTGTCTTTGTCGGAGCCGGAGCAATGGTGGAAGTTAAGTCGATATTTATTCAAAATTTCAAAATCAAATCTCGTTCCGCCTCCGTCTCCGCTTTTTGGTCTTTCATTTTAGACTAGGTTTTGTATGTTAAGTTTTCTTATTTTGGTCTTTTTGTTTTATTTTTGTGTTTGGTTTTGTTTTATGCTTTGTCGGTGGAATCAGACCTGGAATGGGAACCAATTTGGGAAATTACTCAAGTTTCCAAATCCATTTTCATTCTGATTCCGCTCCCGCCGGTTTTTGTCGTTGACTTTTACTAAAGT
>CM021109.1:366107532-366320325 GCA_007115665.2 Sequoiadendron giganteum
AAAGGATGTACCTTTAGTTATGATTGCCTTTTTAGGTTCAGTGCATTCTCCTTTGTTTTCTTCCTTTTCCCTTTTGGATGTTTGATCTGGCTTTTGCTTCTTAATGGGAAATTTCTTACTTTCCTCCTTACGAGATCCCTTATGTTATCTTTTGTCTAGTTGTTTATCATCAGTCCCTTTTGATGTCTCATCTGATGCTTTTTTATTTTTTATAAATATCCCTCTTGGGACACCCTCATCTCTATTCACCGTTCTATTTCTCAAACGATATTTGTTTCTGGCTTCCTCCACTACTACAATTGTCAATCTTTTAATCTCTTCTTCACTTGGTCTTCTTATATTGCATCTATTAGTCTGACTCGATGCAACAGGGGGATCTTGCTCATTATCATTGTCTTTGTGATCAGAGAAAACATGCTGCTCTGCCATGTGAACATTGTATTTTTGGTGATCGACATTATATTCATATCCTTCCTCCTCTGAAGAGGCATATTCCTACTCCAAAGAGTTAAGAGTGTGGGAAGTTAGGTAGACATTTTGGTCTTCACCACCACCATTTTATAGCGTGTCTTCTTTCGGTACTGACTGATCTGTTACACAATGTTTAGGGGAATGTGGTGCATAATAGACTGAGCACCAGGGGCTTTTATCTACCATATATGTCCCTTTTCTTTTTAATGGATCTGTTGTTTCTTTATTTCTTGGCCTATCACTTACCAGCTTCCCATCTTTCCAATTGGTATTATAAGGCATGTCATGCAGCCTTGGTCTTTTATTCCTATATGTGTTCTCTTATTTGTTTGGGCAAGCATATTGGGGAACCTTAGGGTTTTCCCTTTTAGAAAATATCCCTGCAGCTTTCCTATTATTTAAAATAGTTAAGGCTATCTTTTGGGCCTTTGCTAGATTCCTAGGACCTTTGTTTCTTAGTTCATATCCTGTCTTGGGGTCAAAGGCTTTCAAATAGATAATCAACACAGCAAGATCGGCCAACTTGGATGCCTGAGGTATTTTATTATGCAATTTAATAAACCTTTGGTTAAAATCAAAGGTCAACTCATTCTGATGTTTCTAGATAGTCACTAACTCATGCAAGACAAAATTTGATGCACACTGATTACCATACTACTAAAGAAACCGTTCATGAAATAAATGAATGGAATAAATGGATGCAATTGGTAGACTGTTAAACCAATCTCTAGCATCCTCAATCAATGACATCATAAATAGTCTCATTTGTACATCCTCATACTGCATGTCCAAGTCCTGAATGAATGCTTTAAAATTTCTCAGATGTTCCTTAGTTGTAACTGCATTACTTCCTATGAATCTAGGGACTAAGTTCCTCTAATTGTTGTCCAGGGGGTAAGGGTAGATCTGAAATCCAGCAAGATCAAATTGTCTAATCATGGTTATGCATTGTGGAGGGGGATTTTGGAAATGTTGATGCTGGTAGAGTGGGTTATTATTTGCCATATATTGTGGGCCTTGTGGGGGTACATACTACTGATGAGGAGGTGGTTGAATATTTTGGTTTTGTGGTGGAGCATTTGTGTTTCTATATTGATTTCTAGGTTGATTTCGGTGGGCTTGAGGGGAATTTGATGGCTTCATATTTTTGCTTTTATTGGGGGGGTGTATATTTGGGTGAATCATCCACTGATGTTTTGATTTGAGCTTTGTGTAATTTCATCTTCCTTAATTCTTCCATTGCTTGAAGTTGTTGCTCGTATTGTACCCTTAGTTTTTCTGCATGTTGCCTCATTTGTTCCCACTGTGTATCTTCTTCATTTTGTGTCATGAGTTCATGGTTTTCTTCAGATGCTGCCTCATATTCGAGTCCTTCCTCAAAAAGTGTAGTTCTTTGATCACATTCAATTTCTCTCCTTTTCTCAGCTTCAAATTCAGCCATGAACTCTTCATCTTTATCATGGCTTATTCGATGGAAATGATTTCTCTTCTCTTCAGGGGTATGAAGCTCTTTAGATGGGCTATTCTCAATTGTTAATGCCTCATATGAATTGTGAGTTTCCATAGGTGGTTTTGATATTCTATTTTTTGTGGCTGGATCTAGGTCATTGAATACCTTCTTTCTTTGATCACTTTTATAAGTCCATTTACCCTTGTCATTAGGACCATCTCCCTCTTTCTACAAAGATCTCCTTCCTTGGATGTTGTGAGAAACTGTGATGGTCTGAACTCTAGGTCAATTCCTTTCTGATTTGTATCTTATTGTATTAGTCTCAATGCTTTTGTTCATTCAGAGTTGCCACCCACTTTTTCTAAAAGTGAGAAAAGATCTTGTGGTTATTTTACCCAGTGGAGTCAATTTCTTTCAAATTTCAATTATGGTTTTCTTTTAGTGACTTTATATGGAAAGGTTGTCTACTACTAGACAATTCTCTAGTTTTCCCCAATAGAGTCGCCAATTTGTTGGGTCTCAAAATGTTGGTTTGAATGAACCATGAGAGGTTGCCACACTCTCACTATGTTCTTGGTCAACTAACAAGGCCAACCAATATGGTTGAACCCTCTACTCTTAGGGCTCTGCTAAACCTAGGCGGGTGCACCTATATGAGTGACATAGATTTTGAATTATGTTTCCTACATGACCTAACTATCCACAAATGACAATTTGATAGTGGAAAGATACGATCCTAATTTGGTATAAATTGTATATGCAATATCAAGGTGTGAATTAATATGTTCAATTAAGAGATGTCAAATGAAATGAATAAAACTAATATAATGAAAATAGGGGAGACTAGTGCCTTATTGGGTAAAACGGAGTCAAATGAAAGCCTTTAATGAGTGGTTTCTATCTAGCAAGTCCTCTAATCATTTGGCATACAACTATGAGTTTACAACTGGTATAAACATGCAAGGATGTAATTGATAAACCCTACTTGAGGAAGAATATCAAATCTAATTATCTAATTCTTCTTACTGATCCAAATGACATTCCCAAATTACTGTAATTGATTGAAAGGAATTTGAATTCTTCTTTAAAGAATCCAATAAACCAAATCACACAGAAACAACAAATGTGTACTGATAAATCAAATATATACTTGATACTTCAATTTAAACACTCAGAAAACATCAGATTGGAGACAATCAAATAATCACAGGAATCCAACAAACAATTGATACCAGAATGAAGCCACTAAATCAACAGTCTTTCATTATCTCCTTCAAAATTCATACATGCAACATAGTCTCCTTGAATATCATCATTTTTGAAAATATAGGGCTTACAACAATCTATCCTATTCTAATTCTATCTTCTTCTCACTCCCTTCTATTATCCAATAGCATATATTTATATATTATTTTGCAAAAGGACGTGCCTTTTCAAAATTTTTTTAAGCATAAATAGTTAACAAGTTTATCATTAACTAATTTCTGTTAAGCCACAAATGAACTGTAGACATGTGCTCTGTATAATCCTGGCACTTATGTGTGTTCGCATCTCCTAACACATCATGAATCATGATCTCCATCATCATCATTCATTTGTTTTGCTCACATGCTTCATCCAATGTTATGTCCTTTGCAGTGGTTGTGTTCAATATCTCTTGGAGTATCGATTCACATTCGCCTTTCCATGTAGTTGCTTCTTTCAGTTTTCCTTCATCATCGCAGAACTTTGTCAATCTATCATTAGCAGCTTCTACCAATCCCTGCACATCCCCTTATAATTCCTCAAAGAATTCCCTGTGCTTATCCATGATACTATTGGCATTTTCAATTCCCACAGCATTAGGAGTACCCCTTTTCATTTCCTCAATTCTTTCTCAGATTCTATCATCCACTCTTCTATGTTCTTTTATAGCATCCACGTATTGTGAATGTTTTCCCCAAAGTTTATTCAACCAAGTGTTTAAAACAGCCTGCCTCTTTTTGATGATTGCAGTGAGTGTATCTACTTTTCCTTGTGAGTGTGCACTTGACCCTTCCCAATGGTCCTTTCTTTATGAACTCTCACCTTGGGTGAGCATCTTCATTGGCTCTGTTACAACTCCTACCAAGTCTTTTAGACATTCATTCTTTCTAAGCATTCTCTCATTGTTGGTTTTATACATCTCCCTCTCCCTGATCAATGGTTGGATCTGTGCTTATTCAACTTTGCTATATTGATCCCAATGTCTACAGTTGCAACAGGATCAACCTCTCTAGCCTTCAGAGTCATGACATGTCTGAATGCCTTCTTAGTATCAATAAAAATTGACTTCTTGTGTGGAGGATACAAATCCCAAATCATCAATGTTTCATTATCAGGATTGTATCTTGATCTTTTATATACCTTTGTCGCCTTCTCTATGCTGAGCTTGTGGGTAGCATTGTTATCTTTCAAGAAACTATCAAAAACTAATGCAGAATTTAGATCCAAACCTGGGAAAATCATAACACCTTCCTTTTCTAACATCTGCCTTCCCTTTTCAGGGGTCATGTTCATCATTTCTTTGTCTACCTCATCCCTTAAACTTTTTAACAATTGATCCTCATTTCCTGGTGTGACATTGTCAACCAATCCTCTTATCTCTTTCCCCTTTTGCTTGTATTAAAATGTTTTAAATTTCGAGGTCTTCACAAATTCATCATCTACTATAAAAGACCTATAATCTTCATGTCTCATATCTACATCCATAGTTTCCTCAACATCTATTTCTCTGGCAACATAGGCATAATCCCGAGTCCTTATTCTCGATACCTTCCTAGATGAGCCTTGTGTTCTGTCATCTTCTGATATCCCTTTAATGGAGGATAATAACTCAGCATCCACCAACTCCTGATCATGTTTCTCAATCACCATTTCAGCTTCCTCTACCTCCAAGTTTCTGATTATGTCATCAGATTGATAGGGCACATGCTGGTACCCTCCAAAATTTATTCTTTATCTGGAAAAATGGATATATCCCTTTGGATCAAATTTTTTTCTTGATGGTGCTCTTCTCATGTTGTAGTGAAATAATTTACCCAGAATCAGATTGTAACCCTCCTTTGCCAATACAGTAAAATCACCAAAACACAATGTACTGGGCATAAAGGCCTGTTTCTCATATGAACTTAAGTTCATGAAACTGGAGAAATCCATTTGCCTAAGAATTTCTAAGTATGCAATTCTATCTGGGACAGTTCTAGGAAAAATGAATGGTGTATTCTCAAAACCATAAACCCTAATCATTGTGGTATTTTCTAAGAAGTACCAATCCCCCCAATTGTCGTTGATTGGTCCATTATAATCTCTAGGCCTAAGAAATCTCTTCACTTCTTTAGATAAGGAATAATCACAAGGATGATTAAAAAAAAAACAAAGGTTTCACAAAGAATTCTTCAAAATGAAAGAAATTGGAATTAGCAAACATGCTGTCCCAAACAACAGTCCATAATTGAATAGGAAATGGCCTACCTTCCTTATCAGATTGTGAAATCCTCAGCTCCTGGGGCCATAAACCTAACTCTTGTGCAAAATACAACACTAAGTGCATCAGCAGTGAATAATTCCTGAGATGGAGGACAAAGGCCCCATTCTTTATCGCTATCAACCCTGCATCCAGTTCCTTAAATAAATGTGAAGCATAATCAAATGATCTAGAATTGTGATACTGAATATCTACAGTAATCACCATGGGCACAACCACCATATGCTCTAGGACTTCCATCCCCAATACCTCTCCCACTGAAAAATAAGTGTACTTCAGGTAGGGTTCAAAGAGATCTACGTGAAATGGTGGTCCCTCACTGTCTTCCATCGGAGTAGGTTTGCCATGAAATCTTATTCTGTGCAGGGGTAATCTCCATCCTTTATAAATGGTGTCCATTCTTCTAAATTCACTATCTAGTTCTTCACTTATTATTTTCTCACCGCATATTCCTTCCAATCTGAAAACCTTAGCTATTTCATTCTCAGATATATGTATCAATGGATTCCTTGACAAGTCACATATAGCTTTATTCTTCGGGTTATAATGTCCAGCCAACAATTTTACTAGTTCGACATCAATAAAAACATTAGGGCACACCAGTTTTACCAAATTTAGCCTCCACGAATTGCATACTAGCTCAAAGCGATTTCTCCTGTGATAATGGAAATTGAACAACTCATACCCTCTAATTGGAGTCCAAACATCCCCTATGAATTTGCATTTGTAGTCTAATTTTTCAATTTATGCTTTGAGCTGCGTAGAATGCCTAGCTTTAGGCCCAAAACCAAGTAACTGATCTATGAGGTCTTGATTTAATTTCCTTTTAGTGCCCTCTAGTTGCAATTCAATTTTTTTCTTCTTTGCCTTTGATTGACTACCCTCCTCAAGTCTTCTTCCCTTTATTTTTCCTGAACTAGTTCCTTCCATATTCAAAATTCATGAATTTTGAGAAGATGAGAAACTTACTGTATTTTTCCTGTAAATCCAAGTTAGATGAATGCGCTAATTGTTCTGCTGGTTCCCTTGCTCTCATTCGCTGCCGATTCTGTGAAACAATGATTTCAATTGAGCATACCCTGATATGCAAAATCTTTTATGCTTCGTGGCACCATTAATGTCTTTACTGAGGCATGAATGCTGCAAGATTTTTTCAAAATTCTTGTTGTCACATCAGGGATCATATTGGCAAGACATTTCAAATCTCTGGCCGATTCGCTTGTTGAATGTACACCCATCCGCTAAAACGTCTTGTAGTTCCCCCGACATCACAAGTCTCCTCGATAGTTTCTTTCCTTTTTTCTTTTTATATCGCCATGACCTTCACTGAAGTGACTATCATCCAGACTTAATGAATTGGGCCAAAGGTTCTTCACCTTACTTCGAAAGCTCTTTGTCTGACTGAGATTTTCACTTTATCAACTTATGTCACCGATACTAAGCATTTGTCCTGTCGATAGAATGATACTCGCCGTAATGTCTCTTAGATCTCCTCGCTAAGACATATCCTACTGATACACTTTTTCTTCGGCGAGACCACACGCATTGTCTTCTCGACACCTTTTATCTCCACATGCTCAGTTCTGTCAGTGTAATCCGAGGGGTCAGTAAGACTCTCTGAACTCTCCCCGACATCATTTGCCTTACCGAGTGAGTCCTCCCTTTGCTTTATCGGCTAGACAAGCAACGCTTTGGGCAGTGCTTTGAAATCTCACTCCTATGACCATAGTCTCTTCAATAGAATTTAATTTATTCATATCGGTAAAAGGTAGCATAGCTCGATATGACCTTACACCGTCACGCCGATACCTTTTGTCTTGCCGATAAGAAATACAAACCCGCATTCTCTTGGTGTATGACTTTATCTGTATGACCTTTTTCATGTCTTGCGAATATACCGAGGAAATGCATATTATCATCGATGAGACCTGCATCAACCTATGCCGATATTTTCAAATGTTAAAGATTTAATGCCAGATGAAATTTATGGGGTTTTATGGAAAAATATAATCCGGACTTTGGTAAAATATGCTATGAAAGGATTTTTATGTTTATATTATGAATCTTTTTGGGACACTAATAAGCATGAAGGGTAAATGAGGTTGTCAAGATTTCATAGTTCCAACACGGTTTTCGCTCCAAGCTCGACAGTGTTTTAAAGAAGACTTTTTTTGAATGTTTTTATGTTTGGTTCCACCTCCGATATATATATGAAGGGTAAGGTTTTAAGGCATATTTTGTGATATTTATTGAAGGATCTAATTGTGGGTTTTTGTGTAGGAAAGCTAAAGGATGTTAGGAGCATGAGGAGAATCCTCCCAAAGGAATTGGCCTCCAGAGACATCAAAGGCATCAACAAATCCCAAGAAGATAAATCCTGAGCATCTAGCTTATACTTTAAGGTATAATCATAGGGGTCCTATGGTCACAACAAGCAAAGTAGAATCGGATTGGTCTGATAGAACTGACAACAATTTGGGGTCATACAATTTTGAGGAGCTATATTCAGAAATGTTTGCTGAAGATATAACAAGGAGAACTCAAAGAATTGTGGAGTCTAGTTTGGCTCATATCACCTTATTCCCTTTATCTGTCCAGTGCTATGAGTTGATTATGACAATAGCAGGGGTCTACAATCCAATCACTAGGCAGTGTATGGATTCATAGGACAATGTTATTATTGCTCTCACTCCTCAAATGTTTCAAACTATGTTTAGTGTCCCGGATCCAAAGAACCTGGTACAGTTAAAGGAGGCTGAAGCTTTGGAGAAATATAGAAAATACAAGGCATCCAACAAGGCGCACTTGAACAAGAAATGGTTGAGAATGGAAAATAAATCTCTGACTAAACTCCATGATCAACCAAAGAGGACATAATTTTACAAAGAAGTATTAGACTTAATCATGATGTTGTCTAGGGTGTTTGGGAAGAAGGATGCATTTCACTTCAAGGAGTGGATGTTTCCTTTCATTCAAACCATTTTGAATGGAAAACAATAGTTTGATTGGCCAATGGTGGTGTCTGATGCTATACATGACCAGTTGATAAGGATAAGAGAAACCAAATGCTTCTTTATGACTTCTTATGTTGTTTATGCAGCTGCTAGAGGAGGTATATTTCCAGGTTTAAAGAGAGTGGGGATATTGGGAGAGGCAGATGGAAAAAGGAAAGTGTGGGACCATTATGATCAGTTATCTCTACAAGTATCTGAAACACAACTTAGAAGGGTTAATGATGCATTTCTATATGTAATCATTAACCAACTTAACAGAGATGCAGGGTATAGACTGAGCCAAGAAGCTATGAAATTTATCATGGAATGGGGGTGTTGGTACATTCAATACCCCAAGTTCACATACTTCGGGCTAGCTGGATTTGAAGGTCATCCACATTTGCTGCCAAGATGTTGTAGTAATAGGATAGTGTTGATGGAATTTATTTATGAAGCTCTGGGGTTAATGCCCGGTTTGGATTGAAGCACAAAACAGGATGTCATAAGTTCCCCATGCATTTGGGTGAATATAGCTATCAACATCTGGTGTGAGCTAAGGTAGTGTGCAGTGAGCTAATACATCTAAAACTAGGTTTGTATACAGCTCGAAAGTACTTTGAACCAAAGAAGAAGATGAATGCCTTGCTACCTTCTATTTTTGATAAAAATTTCAATTTGTTGGAAGATTTCTGGAGTGACCGGTAGGATGAGTATGACCTCAGGAAGAAGAATTATGAGAGGTTACCCGTCTCACTCATGGTAGAGCTTGGGATCAAATATGATATCCTTGACACATTAGTAGATGATGCAGTGGTATTAGATCCATCATATGAGGCATTAAACATTGGCACTAAGAGCTTGGATCCGGTGGACTAGGATAGTGAGGAGACAATTGACATAAAACAAATAGGGAGGACAGTTTTGGATAGAAGTATTCATTGGTTGGTCCTAAGAACCAAAACTCCTCAAGAACCATCTCCTAAGAAGGGGAAGGGATACAAAAGAATTAAAAGGAAATTACCTTCCAAGGAGCCCTTGGAATTCTTCCCTCCAGACATTGAAGAGATTGAGCTTGAAGCAGTGGCTCAAGATGAACCAGAGACACAAGAGGGAGATGCCCAAATAGGACCTGTTGCTTCAACACCTACATTAGGTGAATCCTCTACTCAAGTCCCACTTACAAAGTAGCAAAGTGAAGAAGTACAAAAAGGGACTCTTCATGATATTGTGGAATCCATGAAGGGAAAAGGAGTAGAGGTAGAGATTCATGACATTGGAATGGATTCTGATGAGACTCTATCAGAGAAGGGTGCACAAGAAAATATGCCTCTAGAGGAGGATACTGAACAGGTGTTGACAGAGGAGGACCAGTGGGTGTTATTTGAAGAGGCCAAGAAGGTTGCTGATGATCAAGCATATGCTGCAGCAATGGAGAAACAAAAGGAAATTGATGCCAAGATATAGGTTGATGCCTTACTTTAGCAGCAACACATAGAAGCTAAGTTAAAAGCTGATGAAATAGAGAAGCAGTAGAGGAAAAAAGAGCATGAGCTTAAGGTCAAGGAAGAGAATGATAAATTAGAGTTGATACAGAAAATTCATGACCTTGAGGAAGAAAAGGCAAGACATTGAAGAGAGAGAGAGAGGTTCTTGTGGCTAAGTTGAAGCTTGCTGAAGAGGCTCATAAAGAGAAAAAGGAAGCATAGCGAGTGCAAAAGGAGAAAGATGCCGAAGAACTGATCAAGAAGGAACAAAAGGAAAAGGAAGATGCAGAAAAGCTTAAGGCATTAGAGGAAGAAAGAAACCAGGAATTGGAGAAAATAAGATTAGAAGAAGAAAGGTTGAAGAAGAAGGAAGAAGATAAGAGAATACAAGAACAAAGGGACAGTGAGGAAGCTGAAAAGCTTGCACAGACAAGTGTGGAACAAGAGCAGTAAGAGAAACAAGGGGTTGATTCTCAACCTCAAATAAATGTGCAACCACCCTCTACTACTACCTCTTCTTCTTAAAATATGATGACTGTTACTCTAGGTGCTCCCACTTGGTTGAAATTGGATCTTCAGAAGAGACCATCGACACCTTCACAACCTCTCAATTGGGAGGATATGATGAAGGAAATTGAGAAAGAAAGGCCTAAAAAGAAGGCCAAGATCCTACATTCCACTAGGCTAACCAACAAAGGAGAAATTGTGGCAGAATGTGCTATACCCATGATAGGAAAGGATGTAGGGGACATGCAATTGATAAATTATCAACTGGGCACTGCTAATTTGGGGAGACCTACCAGAGATCAACAAATGAATTTAATGGATGTGGTAGCATTGTCAACCAAGTCAAGAATGCTTAAGGATAAACAGAGGAAAGATGAGCTTAAAACTCAGTTAGATCAGTTGCATGTTTTCCTGAAAAGTGTTTCTCTGAGGACACAATAGGTTACCACTATTGATACCACAATTTTGCTGAGTAAGAAATAAGTAGATGATTTGGTACAAGTAAGGGGCAAGGCGAAAATGTTGGATTGTTGGGTTGATAAATTGAATCAAGAAATAAGTGAAGTACTGGAAGACAGTTTTGGGGTTTACAAAATGACTAAGGGACAGATAGAAGAAATGAATCAATATGTTAAAACATTGGGAGAATAGGAGGAGGAGTACAAAGGATACAACCAGAAATTGAAAGAAGTTAATAAATTTCCTAAGACTACTCTTCTAGAACAGTCGATACTTGAAGAAGATAATAAAGATTTCTTGGAAAAGACTTCTTGCATACTTTGGTTTAGATCAGATTTTCTATATAAACATAGAAATGAAGTTCAAGATTCTATTAAGGATCTGAATGAACAATTTGAGGAGTTGGAGGCCATTATTGTTGTTATAGTAAACATTGATGTACTAGTAAAGGAAGGGCTACCTTTAAGCCAAATAAAGGAGAAGTGGGATGAAAGGTTTAAAGAGGTTATGCAGAGAGGAGATGATGGTGAAGATCTGCTGATAGATCGATTAATGGAAATTAAAGAAGAGATAAGGGCAGCTAAGAGGGAGTTGATGAAGCTGAAAGATATGAGAGGGTTTGTTGCAACGGAGTTGGAAAGGATTAAATTTGAAGACAGTTGGGTTGATGGGCCGGAATTGGACATACTACAACAAGTATTCTCTAGTTTTGACGAGTACATTGCACAAAAAACTTCACATGCATAAATCTCATGCATGCATGGCTTTCTTCTCTTCTTTGCATGTTGCATGCAAGACTAGCAGTTTTTGAAGTGCACAGTTTTCTTCTCTCCCGTCTTCTTTTCTTCCAGTTTAACTGAGTTTCCAAGATAACTATAATCCCTTAAAGGGTGGGTCGACTTAAAATAGAAGAGGACTTTAGATTTTGTATTTCTATAAATACCCTTGGGGTATCATATTGTAAGGGTCGGCTAATAGAGAATAGAATTGGCCACCTGATATTAGGAGATATAATTTTTTCATAGTTGTTACAGAGATACATTGTTATTTTATTTATAGTTGAATATAATTACAAGTTTTACACAATATGGTGCTAGAATTAAGTTTTACTTGATAAGGTTGATGAGTTATAATCTATCTATATGCCAGTGATTGTGCTGAAGCATGAGTGTTTCTTATGTGATAAAAGTTATTAGAAGAAACCAGATTTAAGGATTATCTCGTTAGATTATCAATGAATTGAATTTATTGAAGTCTATTGATCTATGAGCTTAGCGATGAATGAATGTGTGTTCTTTTTGGAATCTGTGAAATAATTGTAATATGAGAATTGTGATGTTAAAATAAGCACCTTAGATGCATGCAATAGTATGGATTATTCTGTAAATTGTGTCATGCTTTGGTTTTCTTGATCTGTTGGAAAAACATTCATTGTTGAAGATATATGTCTGGATGCTAAATAAGTTTTATTCATGTTTACTGATTTACCCTCAGATCTATCTTTTTCTTTTATTTAAAAAACACCCTTTCTTTATTAAGAATAGATCGATGAATAAGTCATTGCTTGTATTCCTTGTTACCAACATCGGCCCCTTGAATATTACAGTTGCATGGACCATTTGAGTGACACCAGACAGTTGAGAACCAACTACTAGGACCTTGGGAGTTAGGCTACTATATGTTGTCTTTCTTTTTCAGGAGAAATAGAGTAGAAATATTCTGTTTAAACGTTGTTTGTGTCATTTTCACCATCAACAACACCTCCAATATTATAAATCACATAACTTGCAGTGATTTAACATGGTTCCATATCTATATACTATGGGATACCCATCCTCTTGATCTGCCTTCCTAATTGGCTTAAGCATATCAATATGTTCCCAAGACCAAATATGTAGGAGAGTCACCCTTGTAGATAAATTGGTGGCTAACCTATAAACCACCGATGCATGTCATGGTATAAGTGTGTGAGAATGTGTGGTCCCCATGAAATTAATATTCCCTCCTCCATAATCATCTCTAGCATTTAGCCCCATCTGACTGAAAATCCCCTCGATTTCCTATCAGACATAAACTTCCCATAGATCAATTTGACTACCACAATCACAGTATCATTGAATCTGTCAATGTAATGGTGTAAGTCAATCTAACCATTTCCTATCTCAAGGTAATAATCTCCCATCACTCTCTCCAGGGCCTCAGCATCATGATCAAGATCATATACCACCCTATGTACTTGAATAGGTATGCAATATGTGCCAAACATCCTCAAGTGTGATAGTGACCTCCCTAGTCGATAGCATAAATGAAGATGTATTTGAATGTAATCTCTCAACCAAGTCATGTTGCAAATAGGTGATTTCATCAATGTCAACTATATATGAGCTATCATTGGTGTCAAATTTCTATGTTGAAGTGTGCATATACTTCAAAGATAGTTATTGTATAATTGGTATGTGTTGGAGCTAGTCTGCAATGCTGTATGAATGGTGAATTGAGTGTGATGTGAATGTTGGAACATATGTTATGATATTTTTACAACATGTTTATATTGATATCATCTTTGTTTGGTGTAATGCACATAATGATAAGTTGAAAAATCTTTTTTATGGTATTCATTGTGATAGAGTCATGGATTTTTGGTGTGCATCCTTACAAAAAATAAGTTTTTTGTCTCATGGTTTAGAAGATAATATGGTTGAGTTGTGAAATTTCTATTTCCAATATTTCAAGTCTCTACACCTTTCGTAGTAAGAGATATAGTTGAAAATGTTTCTATCTATGCAATATAATGATGAAGGCTTTTTGGAATGCTCTACATTCCCCCAAAAGCGAAGTGTTTTCCTTGTGGTTCTATAGACATAGTAAGTGATGTCTAACACACTATAATTTGTACCTTTTGAGTATTTTGGTGGTTCACAAGATCAATTTTCAAATGACGGTTTTCTATAAGTTACTTAGAATGCTCAATTCCTATGTTTTCAGTTAGTTTCTTCAGTTGTTCCAACATTTGATGGTCAAACACTTTAGGAAAAGGTTGAAGAAATATTTTGCATGAACTACAATATTTGTATCTTGGTACACATGATGCTTTTGGTCTCTCCCCAGTAGTGTAAAGTTGAACAGTTGTGATTTTGATGGTTTTGTCATTAATTGGGCTGATAGGTTTGGTTCCTTCATTTATGGTTGGATCTAATTAATTAACTTCACTTTGGAGAATGTATTGAGATGTATTTTGGTCTTGTTGTGCCATGTGTTTATCCACAACTCTTTTTCCTTTCATATTGTAATTTTTGAAGCTAACCTATGTGATATCATATGTTTCTTCTAAAGGTTATCTTGGAGCTTACCTAATTAATGTTTTGATTTTTTGCAGAGGATGCATATAGAAGATCAAATTCATTTGTGAAGGCATTAAATAGGAAGGAATGGTGACTAAGAAATATGTTTAAGATGAAGTGTGTGAAGATAGTGTGAAGGGTTAATTATGCAAAAAAGGGACTACAACATCAACATATGTTTGGATGCTTCTTCATAGAAGTTCATATTCTTATTTCTCATTATAATTTTCATGTATCCTACTCTAAGATAGTGATTCTCATCAAGTCCTTTGTATCTTGTCCTAAGGTTGTACACCTTAGTCTGTAAATTCATATGCAACGAGCCTTAAAAAACATTATAATTCTTGTTAGCAGTGAGCTACATATATTGTGAGCTAATCCTCACCATGGTTTTTCCCTCATTGGGTTTTCCACGTAAAAATATTGGTGTCTTTTGTGCGGTGCATGTTTTCTCTTTTTCTCTTTTTTAGTCTATGTGATGTGTTGTTTAATCTACAAATGAAAATTGTTAGGTTTTAATATATGCTAATTCACCTACCTCTCAGCATAATATTGTGTTCAACAATTGGTATCAGAGCCAAGTTCCTTTTACAAGCCTAACAATTAAGGTAGATCATGCACTTGAACACATGGGGTCTGTAGAAAAAATCAATGACATTTTTATTCCAAAACTAGATCTAGAAGCAATAAAACCTGAAGGATGGGACAACAGTCTAGATTTTATGAATGAGACCTCTAGTCTTCTCTTGAAGATTTGAATGAAGCAAGATTAAAAAATATCAAATATGAGTGCATACTGAAAAATAAAGGAGATAATTGATAAATTGAAGGTAAAGGCTAGAGAATCAAAAGAAGAAATTGAAAAAATGAAAGCTCAAATAGAAGAAGGAAATGGATGTGAAATTAAATTCAAAGAAGTTGAAGATGTGATCTCAAATTTAAAAGTCAAAGTTGAAGAAGGCAAGAGGATTGAGGATTTCTTGTATACCAAGCTCAATGATAAAATTGTTGTGTTTAAAGCTTGAGGAAGAGATTGTATCTTTGAGAAAAGAACTTGAAAAATAAAAATAGAAAATTGACAAGATTCTAAAACTAAGAGGATTTTATGTAATTCTTGATGAGTTGATTAACTCTCAAAATCCATCTAAAGAGAAATCGAGACTTGGTTTTGAAAAAGGGAGAAGTCCTATATCCAGTGCATCTATAAATTTGTATGATAACTTCAAAGAAGAAGGGAAGTCTGAAACAAGGGAGGAGAAATCCTGCATTGAAAATCATAAGGAAACATCCTTCAGAGATGAAAAGATAAATCAAGATAACAGGAGAGAATGTGGATTCATTCCTATTTAGAACAAGAAGAAGAATTTCAAAAATCTTGTCCCTAAACAAACTGCTCCTATCAGGTTCAATGGTAACTACTATGTTTGTAATAAGTTTGTTCATAAGTTAGTTGAGTGAAAAATCAAGATGAGTCAAAAATCATTTAGGCCTCAAAGGTACAATGCTATGAATGATCAAGAATTTCATGGTCACTGTTATTCTTGCAATAATTTTTTTCATAAGGCTAATGAATGTAGAAGTAAAATATTAAGGAATAATAATGCTATGACTTCTCAATCCTTTTATGGTTACTGCTACACATGCAACAAGTTTGTTCATAGGTCTACTGTTTGTAGAACTAATGTGAGAAGAAGTAATTATGCTCCGCAAGCTAGTATCACTTGCTACAATCGCAATCAACCAAGACACATTACAAGATTTTGTAAGGGAAAGAATGTAAGGTCTTTTGCTCCTCAAAATAAGTTCATCATTAGTTAGCAAAAGAAGGAAATGAAAAAAGTATGGTAGAAGAAGGAAGAGAATGAAGTAAAGAATAAATCTATACCTCAACATGGTGTAGAAGAATCTTTCGCTAACTAAAAAGAGAGTATTGGCTCAACGGGAGTTACAATTGCAAATATTTTCAAACCCCTACAAAGCATGAGATGATGAAGTCTTCAAAATAATGGCTAATAGTGATATGAATTTCTTTGCTCAAGGTTTCAGATCAAATAATCCTTCTGCAAAAGATTTTTGAATATTCATATATCCATGTTAAATCACAAATAATAAAATTTGATAAGTATCAATAACAAATAGAAACAATTATTATGGAGTAACTAGGGTTGATGTAAGTTATATTTAGTTTCTTTTTTATCAAATTGATCTCATTTGAACCATATCAAGTGTGTGTAAGAGCTAAGGAAGTGAAGAAGGTTTTCAACAAGTTCCATGCAAACCTTATCAGAAGCATTCACAAGTATTTCTCTAGTTTTTCTTGTAAAACCCTAGTCTTCATAAAATTTTATCATGGCTACACTAGTTGTTATCGATTTGTTTGAGAAACCAAGGCCAAAATTTAAGAAACATACATATATATCAATTGTGATTGAAAAGGTTGGTGTATTCTCTTATGTTATAATCAATGTAATTCATTTTGAAGATTTCTGCATCTACATTTACTCCTAGCTGAATGAGTACAATCATCTAAAGATGGAATAATTCAGGTATAATCATCTTTTAGGTGATGAATTTCGACTCAAACTAGAATATGAAAATGTGGAATCAAAAGGATTAGATGCGTGGAAGGGTTCTCCCAAATTTTGCTTCAAAGATGAATGGGTTAGTATCGCCTTCAGTCTGATTCATGAAGACTTATTTTGGCTTGATCAAACCTACCTTATTACAAAATATTATATTAAGGTTGTGACTAGATTATGCTCCCCTGAGTGTATGTTGGCACTAAAGTCTATAAAGAATGAAGTAGTCATGAAGCTTACCAAAGCTAAATTCAAAAAAAGAACCCTAATAGTGGATGATATTTTTGCCCTAGGGGTTTGGTATGCCACAATGGGCATTACATATAATGTTTATTATAAAAATAGAAAAGGGTCTTCTACCACCACCATCATCTTCATTGCTCATCAAATGGTGAAGGAAAAGATTATGAACTTTATAAATTTTTGTAGTAGCAATTGTTGGAGAGTTTACATAAAACTAAGGATTCACACTACACTTTTTAGTATGACACCTTGATAATTTGTATTATATTTTGTTTCATGAAAGAAATGTCTGGTTTGAAGAATATGGTCTAGAGAAGGGGTATTCTTGTGGCACATTAGATCAGGGAACACATGCATATATTTTCAGATATGAAAAAGTGTGACACAATATTCTAAGGTTTCTTCAAAACCTTTCAAAATGAAATGTAGAAGAGGGACAAGATACTCACAAGTTGTGAAAAGATATAAGAATGGCATCACCTTTATGGTTGATAAATACAATTTCTATATGGAGGCCATTGAACCAAGAACCTCATGGATAACAAAGTTACCTTATGAGGCCTCTAGATCTAATTGGATTGCATATGCTAATATTTTACTGAGAAAACTTATAGATCCTTCTGTTGAAAGGTTTGGAACATATGATAAAATAACCAACCAAAAATAAAAAAGAAGGTAGAAGAAAAGATGAAAAAGACATCAAATGTGGAGAAGATGGTGTCTAAATTGAAGGTGTTTAGTTCTCCTAAGGGTCCTACAAAAGAATATCAAGCCACTCCTACTACACTAGATCCTAGAATGACAAGTAGATCTGCTTATGTCTCTACCATTACTCCTAGACCTATGAAAGCTCCCTCTAGTATAAAAAGAGTTGCTACTAAAGTACCGACACAAACTAAGACTGCTAAAAGAAAGAAGCCAAGAACTAAGCAAAAAGCAACAAGGGAAAATTTCAATCTAGTAAATGTAGATGATGATGATGATGAGGAATATGAAGAAGAAGAAATAAAATCTTATGTATTGAAAAGAAGAAATAAGAGAACATGAAAAGAAGAGGACAAAGAAAAAACAACCATAGAAAAGGAAATGAAAAAAGAAACAATGGAGAGTACCCTAAAAACACCTAAACATGAGCCTTTACAACTTGAGCCTACTATCAATGCAATTGTACAACATGATGCATTGAAAGAGGTTGTTGCTCTCTATGATGGGATTTCCTATGTTGACAAAACCACAATTGAAAAGGAAATAATAATGTACATGAACAATTTTAATATGGCACTAAATAAAATCATTGATCAACTTTTGACAAGCCTAGCAGATCTGTACTAAGTAATAAGATTAATCGAAGCTATTGTAGAAGAAGCTAAGGAAAAAATCTTTAGAGAAGGTTAGTGCATCTATTTCTCATGAAGAAAGAGTCAAAATATCTCAATATCAGGCACACGAATTCAAAATCAAACAAAGTATAAATATCCTAATGGAGAAAGATGAATAAATAAAGAGGAAGGAGAAAGAAAAAGAAAAAAGGATAGAAACAATACTGCAAGGATTGAAGAATGCTAAAGCAATTAGAGGTCAAACTCCTTCAGATACTTTCAATATGCCTGATATGTTTGCTCATGACATAGATTTATCAATTTTTTAAGAAAAAAATGAATGTCAAAAAGAATGAGGAGACAAATCTCTAGAGAATACAAGTGCACAAGTTACAAAAAGTAAAGGTGAAGTGAGTGTCTCTACTCTGGGGAACACTGTATCTAGTAAAATACATAACATTACCCCTCCAAAGAGTTCAAGAAATAATGACCAGAGAAGAGAAGATAATCTTGAGATTGTTCAAGATGCTAAAGAGAAGGTAGCTAAGAAGCAAGATGCTTCCATGGGTAAATTTAGAGTTCCTCATCTTCATATTCATTTAAGGACCTATTATCTTTGCAGATGTAGTTCCAACCTATGGTAAAATCCCCACTCATGAAGGTCAGGTAGATCTGTCAAATATTTCTCCCCTTCACAAATTATAGCTTGGTGATATCTTGCATGCTTCAGCAAGAAAATAAATTTTAAAAGAAAAGTTGAGGAATACTGAAATAATAGATGGTTCTATAAAGATAGTTCAAGAATTTTTACTAGAGGTAAACATAGAGTCCTCTTTTCCTCTAGAACAAAAATTGAAGCTTTTAATGGATTCTTTTAAGGATTATTCTTAACACATTGAGCAAAAGGAAATGCAAGAGTCTTTGAAAAAAGATAATTGATAAAAGATAGGTTGAGGCATCTGGCAGATGTACTAATGCGCATAATTTTTTTTAGGAAAAATATAGAGATTCTTAAGAAGTGTGTTGATGAAGTCATTGCACATTATCAATTTTTTTTGAAATGGCCTATTTCTACCAAGAGTGTCAAGGATCGGATTGACTCCATTGAGTCACAAATCACTCAAATGGATGAGATGTATGATGTATCAAAAGATAAGGATGTATCCAATAGAGCTCAACTGGAAAATATTTATGTGCAAATGTCTCTACTTCAGGATCAAAGAGATCAAATAAAGAAACACTTTGGTTAGTTGAGGGAAGCAATAAAATTGAGATTGGTTTCACTATCTGAGATGCTTGTGGAAGCATAAGAAAATTTGTTGAAGATGAAGGCTCCAAGAAGTATAGGTGAAGTTGAGGATTTGTGCATAAAATTTTAATGTTATAATCATATTCTTGTGTCAGCAAAAGAAAATTGGGTTGTAAATCTAACACACCTTAAGGAAATATATAAGAACATTCTACCCTCTAAGAGAGTTTCAAATCCATAGCTAATTTTTTTTTCTCTATATAGTTTTGTGGATGTTTGTAATATCTTTATGGTTTTTATTAAAGATATGTAGCATTAGTTTTGAGGCATCTCCATCTTAGGGGGAGTATATATAGTTAGGGGGAGCTCATACAATATTTTTTAGGATATTGTAAATAGAAGTTATAATGCCCTTTGGCCTTGATGTCAAAGGGGGAGAGATGCATATGTGTGTTTCCATCAATGAAAAAGGGGGAGATTGTTGGAAATAGGTGTTGGCATTGATGTCAACTCAATATGAGTTGTCATTGATGTCAAATGTATATGTTGAAGAGTGCATATACTTTGGAGATAGTTGTATAGTTGATATATGTTGATGCTAGTCTACAATGCTATATGAATGGTGAAGTGAGTGTGATGTGGATGTTGGAACATATGTTTTGATATATTTACATGTTTACATTCATATCATCTTTGTTTGATGTACCACACATAATAATAATTTGCAAAAGCTTTTCTATGGTATTCACTGTGATAGAGTCATGGATTTTTGGTCCACATCCTTTCTATTACACCTCGAGTAATAGTACCTATTTGTTATTACCTTGTTGCTTAAATTTCTTGAATAAATGAATGTGTTTTATGAATATTTACATGAATGAGTTTTATGAATCTTTACATGAATGAGTTTATGAATCTTTATATAAATGTGTTTTATGAATCTTGAATGGAAATATGATGAATGAATGATTGATGCAATTGTATATTTTACATTGATTCTAACTATGAAATGAATGATGCATATGATTATGTTGTGATCATCCAAATACTGTTATGATGTGCTAAGTTGAGTGCAGGAATAGGTTCAAACCTCCAGAATAGAGGGGAAGTATCAATTAGGAGAACTTGGTTTGGTAACCCTTAATAAGCCTAACTGAGCATTCACACACTCACACCCTAGTTGGTCTTAGTGAGTCAAGTCAGTTTTGGGAAAAGGAAAGTAATCTTTGGTTTAGATGTGAATGATGTGATTAAGTCTTGATGTCATGTGAAAGTATTTCCTTGTGTTCTTATTGTGGTATCAATGAGATATATGCATAAAATGTATATATATATGTATATATGTACATGTCTATAGTAGAATCATACATATGAGTGAATGTTTACATGAGTATACGTAGGTAGGAATACCTACACATGCTCATGGATGGATTACCCATATGCATGGGAATACTGATTAAACTAAAGGTGACATGTACATATATATTCCATGAATATGTCAATTGATGGTTACGAGTATGAGTTTTTTTATAAAGATATTGAAATGGTATTATGTATATGTATAGATTAATATAGATACATATATATTTATACATATGTTTATTGTTTAGCAATTAAATGTATTTGATAAACTTTATGAGATAAATATATATTAATATATATTGATATAAATATATGTATATATATTCTATAGGATATATATAAATATATATAATATATATTGGAAACATTAATTGCTAAGCACAATAAATAGCGTTGTTCTAAAGTAAAGAGAATATCAAAAAAATCACATATGTTACTTGGTGTAGCCTATGGAGGTGTAGCAACCAGTTCATAAGTAATTCAAATACTAAGTCAACCAAAGTAAAAGCATGTGTGAGTTGCATGCTTCTATGTAAGCATTTAAATGAGAAGTTAAAATTTTTTTTAAGTCATTTGAAGAAGTCAAACCAGTGCTATAATATGGGGTGCCAACTTGGGAAGGTGGTGCCAATCTATAGAGCATGAAATGATTAACAAGTTTGCTAAATTTGCATAAGTTTGATATTAGCTTGTGAGACTCAGTCAAGTGGAAACTTGGTAGCAATATGTGAAGGAATTCAAATTAGGAAACTTGTTTGTGAGCTTGATGTTCATTTGACTCAGTAAATGAGTCTTGTTGTCCCTTATAAGAAGTTGACACATCCATTAAAGTGGAGAGGAAGATTATGTGTTGTAAACCTATGAGTTAGATTGATGAGTCGTTGCATGAGGAAGAAAGTTGGTAGAAATAAAAACTTTTTTGTAGCCTTCGGTTGCTCAAGATTTAGTATAAATAGAGGTTCTCATTCTACCAATTTCTATACTTATCACTTTGATTATCTTGATGTTATTTTGCTATGATTTTTGAGTTAGTGAGTTGAGAGTTATTTTTCTATTTCCTATTTGTGATTATTGTGAGAGTTAGTGAGAAGTTAGAAGAGGGAAATCAAGTGGATCTTGAAGGAGGTATCAAGTGAGCTTAAGGATTAGAGTTAGGAATGAGTTTAATCAATTGGAGCATTGTACAGGAATGCTAGTCTCTATACCTTTGTTGTTTATGTTGGAAAGGTTAATTAAATCTATTACTATGTTGGAAAATAATTCTTTTAAATATGTTGTGGTGTTTGTTTATGATTGCATGTTTCTTGGTTGAGAATTATGTCGTAGAACCTATCTTATTAGTTATATTTGTATGTACCCTATATATAGGAGTTTTTACGAATGCAATGTTTTTATATTATACATAATTGTCATTGTTATATGTAGGATGTCTAAACTAGACATATGTAGCAAAGAGTAAGAAGTTGCTACAATCACTTTGGTAGTAAAGTCACTTTGTTTCTGAGATGTTAAGTGGGTTATTCCTAGGATTTTTTTGATCCATGGGAAATGGGGTAACCTGGGTATAGAGTATGAATGGTCAATAAACCAAATTGAGCTAGGAAGGTGTGTAAATATGTGACATATACTCTAAGTTCTAGGTGATGAATACTTTGACAAAAGTAGTGTAATTTGCCATTGTTTACACTATCAGTTTCACTATGATATGAGATTACGTACTAGATAAGGGATATTCATACATGTAAGTTGTAACCACTGTATTTAAATTCTAAAAAGATATAGGACACAACACCAAGATTAGAAAAGGCTATTTATGAGGTTACCAAACCAATCTCTTCATCGAAGGGTGGGGCCATCTTACCAGTTAGGTAGATGTTCGTGGGACCGTAG
Source organism: Sequoiadendron giganteum (assembly GCA_007115665.2). Classification (NCBI taxonomy): domain Eukaryota; kingdom Viridiplantae; phylum Streptophyta; class Pinopsida; order Cupressales; family Cupressaceae; genus Sequoiadendron; species Sequoiadendron giganteum. Next base: position 366,130,385 of record CM021109.1, read on the forward strand.
TAAGTCCATCATTGGTAGAAAAGTGATTGAGTGATGCTTCTTCTCATCAGTTGGTGGCTAAGATTTGAGGGAGACTACCTAGACCACTTGTACTTTATATACTGTAAGATTGTTTAAGCTATGTTTGCAACTTGTATCCATCTCTATGGGAATTGTAAATATGAAATGTTATATAAAAATTATGTATCTTCATTATTTTAATTAATGAAAGGAATTCTTTTGTATGCAATGGGAATGTTTGAAATATGTTTCAAACATGAATTTACTATTCAAAGGAAAAAAATTATTGCTCTTAAAGGTTAGATGCATAAAATAATCACTTGTGGTTAAAACATAGAAAATTTTACTATGTAGAACAATGGGCATGTTACACATGGTATCAGAGCTACTAGGTTCAACTATAGAACCTATGTGCTCACTATGTTTCCATTTCAACATTATATGAGTCTTATATTTGGAAATTCTTGTGCCAGGGTGGTGTGTCTCAAGATGACTACAAGAAATTTAGTAACTGGAAATGAGTGCTACCTAGGGGCCAAGAAGGAAAAATAAATCCCTTGTTCGAACCATTAAGGGAACCAATCATGACAATGCCATTTGGATGAGTGATATTGATACTTTCAGTCACAGCCTTTCATGAATCAATCAACCAAAAATAAGGATGAGAGAGGCTACCACTTCAACCATCTACCTTTTATTTCCCTGGCTAGGTTGGACACTTTATCACTTTCTAGGGATATTCCATTGTAACGTATTGTTAGTCCAACAATTATATTTAGGGACCCTCATGTTATACCTATAGCTAAAATTATTATAATAGCCTCAAGTGGAAAATTGAAGGAATATGTTCCCCAAAATTATGTATCAAAGAATAGGTCTGAGGGATATTATCCTTTTGATGAAGGAAATGAGAAAAAAACTGAGGGGTATACCCCACATAGCTATGTATTTAAAAATGAATCCAAGGGCTATTCTCCCTTAGACTATTTGAATAGTCATTCTATGTAAACTCAAGGATATTAAAATCCTTATTAAATCTTAAATAAAAGCATGATTTTGGAAAAACTTGTGTATAATCTCTTTATGGAATTCTTTATATGAATTATTATTCCTTAATGTCTTTAGAAAAGTTAAGTAAACTTTCATAGATCTAATTAAATGAAATCTCTAGGTATAATTGTTCTTGGGAAAAATGGTTAGGACACAAACTAACATTGGGGGAAGTCAAGAAGTAGGACAAGGTACTAAGAATGTTGAAGCTAAGTTGGATGAGATCTTGTCTATAATGGATGAAACAAGAACAAGGATAGGAAACCTCGAATAGGAAGTAAGGGGTAAAGAGAGAGTGGAACAAGAAGTCCCAAATAATGATGAGGAAATTCCTAACAATGATGAGGAAGGGGAAAATTCTCATGATCACACCCATTCTAGTGAAAAAGAGGATGGGGAGTCACAGTCAAAGTCAGATGGAACTAAAAGGAAAAGCCTAGCCAATTATCTATCCCGTGACATGAAGAATATCACACCCCAAAATTTTGAGGGTAGTGCTACTAGGGATGCAGTTGAAGCATGGCTTATGGATATGGAAAAGTAATTTAAGATTAGAAATTACTTTGAAGTCACTAAAGACATATGGGGAGCTTTCTAGTTGGCAAGTGAAGCATCCAACTGGTGGATGATATAAGAAAATGGAGTCAGGGCTCAGTTCCTTGAGGATGACATGGAGCAAATTTGTATATATTTTTTGGAAATGGTGGTTACAACAACTCTTCTACAATCAAAAGCTCATTGATTTCCAAAATCTAAAACAAGGAGATTCTTCAGTGAATGAATACTAGGAAAAGTTCACTCACCTCTTGAGGTATGTACCTATGTACCAAAAAGATGAGTGATTCTAAATAATTTTTTTTATTATGCGTCCTAATGCCTAAATAGGTGGTGAAGTATATGTACACGGTCTTGTAACCATGGAATTAGTGTATGCAAAATATATTAAGTAGGAAAAAAAGCTTAATTCTATTTCAAACTACTAGGAAAGAAATAGAAAGAAGTTTAACTTGGCACAAGATAATCAAGCCCCAAGGAGGCCTGATGAAGGGACATGTTTTTAGAAGCAAGGTGAAAAAGGACCCCAGTAAAATTGGAATGAACAAAAAAGATGTTGAAGAGGAAGCAACAACAACTATAATAATAAATTCAACAACAATGTTGGTGGAAATGCTAGTAACTCTAGAAGACCTTGCAAAAAAGAGGGGACCATTGAAAGGATGTTATACATGTGGGGGAGATCACTTTTCTTATTGGTGTCCTAATAGGCTGAAGAAATCTCAACCACATGGGAATCCTCTTCCTCCATAACAAGTTGCTTTCCAGCAAATGATTCATGTTGTAGTAGACAATCAGAAAGCAAAGTATCAAATTACTCAAGTAGAAGTCTTATGTACTTTGTCTAGCATTCCTATCTTGATTTTAATAGATACTAGTGCCACAAAAAAAATTATCTCCTAAAATAGCAAGTCAAATTTCTAGAAAGGCTAGTTTTATGGAAAAATCTTGGGTTGTTGAGTATGCAAACTAGACAAGAGTTGAGGTGAGTTAATATCTATTTCAAGCGATGCTAGAACTTCCAAGTTTCTCTACAGAGGTGAATTTATACATAGCCCCCTTGGGTTCTTATAATGTCATCTTAGGAATGAATTAGCTATGGAAGCGTACAGCTAAACTGGATTGCCATGCTAAAACCATAGAATTCTTAGATGATCCAGGCAACAAAGTGTCATTGCAAGGAACACCTAGAGAAGTGAAACTATGATAGATTTCAACTGTGCAAATGCATAAGGTGAAAAAAAAGGTTGTCAACTCTTCATGGTAAAAATGGATAGAATTGAGGAATACAAGGAATTCATCCTTCAAGATGATGTTATCTATTATGAACCTCAAAATTATCAAGAAGTTGAAGAAAAAGAAGTGGTGGAAACAAGGAAATCAAATATGGAGAAATGTCCTATCTTATGGAAATTTGTGGATGTATTTCTAGATGAACTACCTAGGTTACCTCCCAAGAAAGTGTTTGATTTCTTCGTTGACATAGCTCATGGGTCGGAACCTATATCAAAAGTACCATATAGGATGACCACACCATAATTGATGTAGTTGAAGGCACAACTAGAAGAATTATTGTCTAAAGGACTAATAAGACCCAGTGTTTCACCTTGGGGAGCATTAGTGATCTTTGTAAAGAAGAAAGATGGTACACTACACTTGTGTATTGATTATTATTTTCTTAAATAAGAAATGGTAAGAATAAGTATATGTTGCCACATATCAATGATCTCTTTGATTAGATGTGAGGAGCACAAGTGTTTTTGAAGATTGATCTACATTATGGATATCATCAATTAAGAATCAAGGATGAAGATATTTTCAAGACAACTTTCAAGACTAGATACGATCATTACGAGTTCACAGTCCTACCTTTTGGACTCATGAATTCACCTACAACATTCATGAACCTAATGAATAATTTATTTAGGGAGTGCTTGGATAGGTTTTTGTTGGTTTTATTGGAAAACACCTTAATCTACTCCAAAAATGAAGAGGAACATCACAAGCATTTGGAGATTGTGCTTCAACGATTGAGAGAAAATAATTTGTATGAGATACTCTCAAAGTGTACCTTCTTCTAAAAAGATGTACAATATTTGGGTCATGTAATTTCGATAATTTTGGTTGATGGGATTGCAATTGATCTTGTAAAGATGAAAAAAGTGCTTGAGTGTTCAGTGCCCAAGAACATACCAGAAGTCATAAGTTTTATGGGTTTGGCTAGATATTATCATAAGTTTGTTGCAAACTTTTCAATAATAGATTTTCCCATCAATTCTTTGCAAAGGAAAGGTAAGGATTTTGAGTGGACAGAGAAATTTCAAGCGACATTTGATCTACTCAAAGAAAAGTTGACCATGGCTTTGATACTTAAGGTACCAGATCTGGATGGTAACTTTATTGTTATCACTGATCCATCAGGAGAAGGATTGGGTAGGGTATTAATGTAGGAGGGAAATTTCATAGCTTATGAGTCAAGGAAGCTAAAGCCCTATGAATAAAATTATGTTTTGCACGATTTAGAGTTAGCAGCGGTTGTTCATGCACTATGAATGTTGAGACACTATCTATTGAGAAAAACCGTTGAACTCAAGATTGATCACCATGGTATAAAGTATATGTTTACCCAACCTAATCTTAATGCAAGGAAAAGAAGGTGGTTGGAACTAATATCTAACTATGATTTCAACATTAGTTATATCAAGGGGAAGGAGAATCGAGTTGTTGATGCTCTAAGTCATAGGAGGCATATCTCCTCGATGGTATCAATCCAAACTAACTTTAAAAATCAATTTTTGCAAGAATCCAAGGGTGATGAGTTCTATGAACAAGTCAAGCAAGCACTCTTGGATAGTCCGCAAGATCAAAGGTATGAAGGATATCACCTTGAAACTAATGGATTACTAAGGTATAAAGGGAAAATTTATGTACCTAATTCTAGAGAGTTGAGGGACTAGGTATGGAAAGAAGTTTACAATGCACCATATTCAAGAGATCCTGGTGTAACCAAAATGTTGGCTGATGTAAATGCATTATATTTCTAGAAGGGTACGAAAGGGGGTGTTGCATGGTTTGTAGAAAGTTACGTAGAGTGCCAATGAGTGAAGGAAAAGCATCATCATCCTATGAGTATTTTATATCCACATGAATTTCCAAAAAGTAAGTGGCAATTCATTAGCATGGACTTTGTGAAAAGACTACCTATGTCAAGGAATAAGCACAATGTCATTCTGGTAGTGGTGGACAAGCTCACTAAGGTAGCTCACTTTATACCATGGAATTTAACTGATGGAGCTCCTGTAATAGGTCAAAAGTTTTTTCAAGAGATATTTGGATTGCATGAGATTCCTAAGAAGATTATATTTGAAAGGGATACTCGTGTGACATCTAGATTTTGGCACACCCTATTTTTTGCACTTGGAACGAAATTGAATATGAGTTCTTCATATCATTTGAAAATGGATGGGCAAAATGAAAGAGTAAACCAAGTGTTATAGGACCCACTAAGGATGTATTGTAAGGATCGACAATACAAATGGGAATATTACCTATCATTGGTTGAGATTTCATATAATAACTCTTATCATTTTGTGATCAAGATGGCTCTTGAAGCATTATATGATAGGAAGTGTCAAAATCCTATAAGCTGGGATAAGCTAGAAGATAGGATAAGACTTGTGCCAGAGATGTTAACTGAAATGGAGGAGCAATTTGAAATTATTAAGCAGAGGTTAGCAAAAGCTAATGATAGGAAAAACCGTTATGTTGATGTCAAGCAAGTACACAAAAATTTCTTGGTGGGAGAAAAGTTTTTGTTAAGGGTCAAGCCTTATAAGAGTTCTATCAATTTTGGGAAGTCATCCAAACTAGCTCCATGCTACGTAGGTCCTTTTGAGATTCTTGAGGAGATCAACTCTGTATCATATAGGATTGTATTTCCACCAGATCTTGCCAAGATGCATGATGTTTTTCATGTCTCGTATCTTAAGAAGTATATACCAGGTGATAACCATGTTATTAATTGGAATGCTTTACAAGTACATGACCCAAGAGTGGTAATAATTAAGCCTCTCAAGGTGCTCAGAACACGTAAGCTCCACTTAAGTAATAAACAGGTTCTATAGTGCAAGGTCCAATAAGATTAGTATGCAAAAGATTTTGTCACCTGGGAAGATTATGCTGAGATAAAGCAAAAGTTTCCACAAATCTTGCTAGATTTTGAAAACTCTTGAAAACAATGATGTTTTGTAATGTGATGCTTTATGGATGGTTTTTGTTTTATGTTCTATGTTATGTCCATGTTGATACTTAATAAATCATCTAGGAAGATAATTCACAAGGGGGGGAATATGTTACACCATAAGTAATATTACCTATTGACTATTAGCTTGTTGGTTAAATTGCTTTAATATATGAATGTGTTTTATGAATCTTGAATGAAAATATGATGAATGAATGATTGATGTAATTTGATATATTATTTTGATTCTAATTATGAAATGTATGATGCATACAATTATGTTGTGATATGATAACTACTATTTAAATGTGCTAAGTTTAGTGTAGGAATGGGTTCAAACCTCCATAAGAGAGGGGAAGTATCACTCAGGAGAAGAAATTGGTCTAGTAACCCTTAATAATCCTAACTGAGCATTCACACACTCATTCCCTAGTTGATCTTAGTGAGTCGAGTCAATTTTGGGAAAAGGAAAGTAATCTTTGGTCTAGATGTGAATGATGTGATTAAGTCTTGATGTCATGTGAAAGTCTTTCCTTGTGTGCTTATTGTGGTATCGATGAGATATATGCATAAAATGTATATATATGTATATATGTACATGTCTATAGTAGACTCATACATATGATTGAATACATACATGAGTATGTGTAGGTACACTTACCTACGCATGCTCATGGATGGATTACCCATATGCATGGGAATACCGATTGGACTAAAGGTGACATGTATATATATGTATATATATATATATATATATATATATATATATATATATATATATATATATATATATATTCCATGAGTATGCCGATCGATGGTTATGAGGATGAATGTTTTTATAAAGATATTGAAATGGTATTATGTATATGTATATGTATATATTATATATTAACATATATGTATAGATTAATATAGTTACATATATATTAATATATAATTATACAGTATATATATGTAATATTATTATTGTTATATTTATACACATGTTTATTGTTTAGCAATTAAATGTATTTAATATTTATGAGATAAATATATATTAATATATATATATATATTGATATAAATATATGTATATATTTATTCTAAAGGATATATATAAATATACATATATCTATAATATATATTGGAAACATATGGTATAATTGCTAATCGTAATAAATACTATTGTTCTAAAGTAAAGCACATATGTTACTTGGTGCACCCTATGGAGGCGTAGCAACTAATGCATAAGTAATTCAAATACCAAGTCAACCAAAGTAAAAGCATGTATGAGTTGTATGCTACTATGTAAGAATTTAAATGAGAAGTTAAAACAATTTGCAAGCCATTTGAAGAAGTCAAACCAGTGCTATAATATGTGGTGCCAACTTGGGAAGGTGGTGCCAATCTATAGAGCATAAAATTCTTAAGAATTTTGCTAAATTCGCATGTCTAATATTAGCTTGTGAGACTTAGTCAAGTGGAAACTTGGTAGCAATATGTGAAGGATATCAAATAATGAAAATTGTTTGTGAGCTTCTTGTTCATTTGAATTAGTAAATGAGTCTTGTTGTCCCTTATAACAAGTTTACACAACCATTAAAGTGGAGAGGAAGATTATGTGTTGCAAACCTATGAGTTAGATTGATGATTCATTGCATAAGGAAAGAAATTTGTAGAAATATTAACTTTTTTGTAGCCTCCAGTTGCTCACAACTTAGTATAAATAGAGGTTCTCATTCTACCAATTGCTACACTTATCATTATGATTATCTTGATGTTATTTTTCTGTGATTTTTGAGTTAGTGAGTTGAGATTAATTTTTCTATTTCATATTTGTGATTATTGTGAGTTAGTGAGAAGTTAGAGGAGGGAATTCAAGTGGATCTTGAAGGTGGTATCAAGCCAGCTTGAGGGTTAGAGCTAGGAAGGTGTTTAATCAATTGGAGCATTGTACATGCATGCTAGTTTCTATACCTTTGTTGTTTATGTTGGAAAGGTTAATTAGTTTTATTACTATGTTGAAAAAGAATGCTTTTAAATATGTTGTGGTGTTTGTTTATGATTACATGTCTCTTGGTTGAGAATTATGTTGTAGAACCTATCTTATTAGCTATTTATGTATGTACCCCATATATGGGAGTTTGTATGAATGTAAATTTTTTATACTATATGTAGTTATCATCGCTATATGTAGGATGTCTAAACTAGACATATATAATCAAAGAGTAAGAAGTTGCTAGAATCACTTTGGTAGTAAAGTCACCTTGTTTATGAGATGTTAAGTGGGTTATTCTTCAGATTTGTTTAATCCATGAGAAAGGGGGTAACCTAGGTATAGAGTATGAATGGTCAATAAACTAAATTGAGCTAGGAAGGTGTGTGAATATGTGGCGTCCACTCTAAGTTATGGGTGATAAATACTTTGGCCAAAGTAGTGTAAGTTATCACTGTTTACACTATCATTTTCACTATGATCTGAGATTACATAGTAGACAAGGGATATTCATACATGTAAGTTGTAACCAGTGTATTTCAGTTCTATAAATGTATAAGACACAACACCAAACTTAGAAAAGGCTATTGTTATGAGGTTGCAAAACCAATCTCTTCCTCAAAGGGTAGGGCTATCTTACCAGTTCGGTAGATATGCGAGGGACCACAGTAAGTCCATGGTTGGTAGAAAAGTGCTTGAGTGATGCTTCTCCTCATCATTTGGTGGCCAAGATTTGAGGGGGACTACCTAGACCATTTTTACTTTATATATAGCATAAGATTTTTTAAGCTATGTTTGTAACTTGTATCGATCTCTATGGGAATTGTAAATATGAAATGTCATATGAAAATTATGTATCATAATTATTTGAATTAATGAAAGGAATTATTTTGTATGCAATGGGAAAGTTTGAAATATATTTAAAATATTTATTTATTATTCAAAGGAAAAAAAATTATTGCTCTTAAAGGTTAGATGCATAGACTATTCACATGTGGGTAAAACATAGAAAATTTTACTGTGTAGAACAATGGGAATGTTATACTTTCATAGAATAAGCTTTTGTATTTTGGTTCAAAAGATAAGATGGCTGGTTGTGAAAGCTCTATTTCTAAGATTTCGAGTCTCTACACCTTATGCAGTAAGAGTTATAGTTGACAGTGTTTTGGTCTGTGCAATATAATGATGAAGGCTTGTTGGAATGCTTTGAATTCCTCTAGAAGTTAAGTTTTAGCCTTGTTGTTCTATAGATATAATCAATGATGTCTAACACACTATACTTTGTAGCTTCTAGTGTTTTGGTGGTTCACAAGATCAATTTTCAAATGATAGTTTGTTATAGTTTGTTTGGAATTCTCAGTTCTTATGTTTTCAGTCTGTTTCTTTAGTTGTGTTGGTATTTGATGATCATACACTTTAGGAAAAGGTTGAAGATATATTGTACATAAACTACAATGCTTATCTCTTGGTCTACATTATGCTTTTGGTCTCTTCCCAGTAGTGTAGAGCTAAATAGTTGGCAATTTTGATGGTGTTGTCATTAATTGGACTGCCAGGTTTGGTTCCTTCATCTGTGGTTGGATCTAATTAATTAAGTTTGCTTGGGAGGATGTGTTGAGATGTGTTTTGGTCATGTTGTGTTGTGTTTTGATCCACAACTCTTTTTCTTTTCATATTGTATATGTTTGAAGCTGACCTTTGTGATATCATATGTTTCTTCTAAATGTTATCTTGGAATTGACCTACTTAAGGTTTTGAGTTGTTGTGAAGGATATATAGAAGATCAAATTCATTTGTGAAGGTGTGGAATGGGAAGGAATTATGACTTAGTAGTATGTTGAAGGTGAAGTGTACAAAATCATTGTGAAGGGTTAATTGTGTGAAAAAGGGACTACAACACCAGCATATGTTTGGATTCTTCTTCATAGTAGTTCATATTCTTATTTCTCATTATAATTTTCATGTATTTTGCTCTAAGATAGCGAGTCTCATCAAGTCCTTTGTATCTTACCCTAAGGTTGTACACCTTAGTCTACAAATCCATAGGTAGCGAACCTTAAACAACATTGCAATTCTTGTTAGTAGTGAGCTGCACATATTGTGAGCTAATCCTCATCATGGTTTTCCCTTATTGGGTTTTCCACATTAAAATCTTGGTGTCTTCTGTGTGGTGAATGTTTTCTCTTCTACTCTTTTTTAGTCTATGTGATGTATTCTTTAATCTATAAATATAAATTGTTAAGTTTTAATATATACTGATTCATCCCCCCTCTCAACACAACATTGTGTTCAACAAGGCATTCATGAAGTCTTTGTGAGCCCTAATCTCAGGCATGTATCTAATGTAGTACAACCCCATAGCTCCAAGAAACTCCACCTCAGCCTCTATGAAGCATGTCGTCCTATCAAGAACCTATGGATGCCTCTCCTGTGATAGAATGGGGTCTATGTTGGAAACAAGCTACACTGAGAGGGGGGGTGAATCAGTGTTGTGAAAAAATTAACTTTATTAACCTTTATCATCAAGCATTAGTAACATTCAACCATAGTGCATAAACATGAAAAAAAAACACAACACTATAACACCAAGATTTTTACGTGGAAACCCTGTTAGGGTAAAACCACGGTGGATGGCCAATCCACAATTATGATCTGAGTATACTCAAATGAAGATTACAAAATGGGGAATGCACTTGCATTTAGGCACACTGCCTAAAGCTCACTGCTCAAAGAGAAAGGCTCACTACCATACAAGAGTTCAGATTAAAACCATCTGAGAGTTTGAACTGAGAAAGATAGCATCTACAAATGCCTTATTACAGTTCTCATTTAAGCATAATAATAGATCTGTTGTCTTATATATTGGTTGTGTACTTCTGCTTTGTTATGCTTATACACACAATACAGATCTTCTATGCGCAAGTGAAACTACGCATTATCACCCTTTTGCTCTACTCTTATTCACACTTCACACAAAAATACACTTCATACATCATACAAAATGATACGGATGATCTTATATATATATATATCTGCAATATGGGATTCAATTACACTTTGTCGGCTTCAATAGAACATAAAAATAATTACAACTGTCGGCTAGATCCTTAATTAAATATTTATGCGCATCCTCCAAAGTTGGTTAAGACATAAAGGGGACCCAAACAAACATGACCAAGCATGAAAACATTTAGTTAAATACTCCTTATACATCTGTGACATAATGTATTCATGAGGTCGGCTCCAATACAAGAAAAAATGGGAATATGCTAATCGAATCTTCTATAGTAATAGAGACAATATGCCAAAAATCCTTTCCTGATATGCGCAACACAAGATAATAACCTGAAATCTTCATACATATTGATGAACATTGTGCTACCAGATACTCTGTTCTTCCTTGACAATCTTCAATCTTTCTGCCGATATGAGCAAATGATAGTGTGTGGATTTGATCATTGATTAAGGTTGCCATCAATGACAACACCAAGTGATACACATAGTGTGTCTTGCCAAAAATATCCCCCTTTGGAATTGATGGCAACACTTAGTGAAAAATGACTCTGTCGGACCAGTACCAGGATAGATTGCACTACTACCCGAAACTTCAAAATACAACTCTCCCCCTGAGTTAAAAAATTTTCACTGCACTTCTTCTCCCCCTTTGACATCAATGGAAAAGGTATAGGTCACATGCCAAAAATGGATCAATGCATCAAAATTGTAATGCAAAAAGTGTTATATTAACTTACATGAGCTGAAAGATATTTGCAAAGTCTTCCTTCAGCTGAATCAAATTTGTGTCCCAAATTCTTTTGAGACTTTCCAATATTGTAATATGACCACAAATCAAATAATATTGTGTCTCCACGGACTCTAGGTTGGCCGGATCAACAAATCCTATAGATTCTTCTCCTTCTTTTAGAGCACTTGTCAATATGTCAAGTTTTAGACAAATTATGCTTCTGAGTTCACAGGTTCTAGCAACAATTTTATCATTTTCATGCTTTAAACCATTTATGTTATTGAGAAAGGACATTACTTCACCTTCTACTTTCCCAACACCACCGGATAGTGGATCAAATGCTTCAAAAATAACACTTAACTTATTTTCCAAATCTTTGATCTTCTTTTCATTTGCTTCAGTGAGCTTTGAAAAAGACAAACATGCTTTGTAGATCTTACCTCCTTTAGATAAAGCATTTTGCACATTATTTATACATGTGGTTAAAATTATTTTGTCTTGGACAATCATCTTTTTCATTCCATTAAACCTTTTAGCATCAAATTCATTCAACACTTTCACCATGGCTGAATTTTCAAACGACTCAAAGTGAGTATCAACTGAGTTGATAAGAATTTTTAGTTCACAAGAGGATGAACTAGGTCAGATCTTTTACATAGGATGGCATTATCTTCTCCAGTACTCCGGATGCCATATTTATTAGTTCATTGTCCTCAATGTGTGATTTTAGTAGCTCTTCTCTGGCCTATGCTTGAGAAATCATAGATACTTTCATTTTATAGATTGGGATTAATGTAGATAGGTCAATAGGACCTTCAATTAGTTCTGGATCCAATTCTTCCTTTTGTTCAACCAAAAATTTATTTATTGCCTCAGCAGTGTCTCTTGTTTCAACCGGGACTGCTTTTACATTATCTTTCTTTTCCTCAAATATTGCTTCCTCAGTTGAAGGTTTTGATTTGTCTTCAGAGATCTCTACCTTTTCAGCTGATACATTCTCAGGTGCCTCAACATCCATAGGGATTTCAGTTTTAACAGTAGCATCAAAATTACCTTCTTCTTCTTCTTTCACCGGATTAGGTGAGACATCGTTAGCATGTGTTTCCTCAACCACAACTTCAATTCTTTCAATCAATAGTATTTTTATCAAAAAATTCTTTATCTCTTTTGTGACTTCGTCGGTCTGAACAATCATAAGCTTATTAACCCTTTTTTTTCTTTTAAATTTCTTTTTGACTTTGTTCAAAAGTATCTTCATTTCATCCACAAAAATCACTAGACACAGTTCAATAAGAATCCTTTCTCTCATTTGTTCCTCTTCTGTTCTAGCACTCAACCTTCTTGATTCAAGAATGTCATACAAACTCTTTGGAAAACTATGCATAATCTCAATCAAAAATTTATTCAAAACATTCATATGTTTTATAGTTGCTTCTTCAAGAATTCTTTTATCAGATTCATAAAAAGATTCATACCATTTTCAAAGTGGTTTTAGATTTCCATCCTTAACCAGAGCTTTTTCAACTGCTTGTACTGAGATACCTGGTTTTTCAATCTTTTCTTTCTTCTTTGCCTGATCACCTTCACTAGAAGGATTTACTTTTGTGATTGTTGTTGCCTTGGTGCCTGATCTCTTTTACTTCTTCATCAGACTCTGTTTTCTCATCATCAAAAACAGCCATATACACTCTCTTGCTCTTTTTCTTCCCTTCCTTTTCGAACCCCTTAGACTTCCTTTTTACAGGGGTGGGCTTTGTTGTAGGGGCTGAATGAGATACAAAGCTTCTAGTGGTTCTTCTTCGAGCAGATGATGTTGTTGGACCAGTTGATTGAGTTATAGATGCCTCCTTAGCTACTTGCTTAGCTGCTTCAACTTCTTGCCTCTTTTGTCTGGCTTCTTTTAGTAATTATGCAGATACCCCCATGCTTTCTGCAAGAACTTCTACTTCTTTTTCGGCTCTCTTAGTAATCACAGGTTTTCTCAGTTCATTATGGACCTATGTGTCCCCTGCATATGTGTCGAATCTTTCCTCTGTCGGATCCACTGGTTGGCTCAATATGTGTTGAGTGTACATATCTAGAAATTTCCCATCAACTTCATATCCCATGGGCATGATCTAGATTGTTTTGGGATTAGTTGCTTCCATCATACACTAGTCAACATCTACCATGAAACAAATTGAGTCCTTGTACTTTTCTATAATAGAGGTAGGAATCCTCTCCCTTGCTTGCATCGTAGATTGAATTGTTTTAAAGAATCCCCACATAGCTACATTCCTTGTTTTGATATCTATAACATTGTATAACAAATCTCCGATCTATTCAGCTACCGGCTTATTCTTTTGCCACTAAAATTTTCCAACTCCTAGAACTTTACATATGAAATAACAAAATAAACATAAAAGCAGGGTACCATATTTGAAAGAATTTTTCTTGTCCTTCTTTATCTTTGCCAAATTTTCCATTAACTAAATTCATGGCAACTCATAGAGGCCATAATCTGCATTCTCCTTCACCATTTGGTAAGTGGCATAGATTGTTGTGTCAGACATTGAGTTATCTCAGCTAGAGTGGTAGATCTTGTATCCAATGATCATGGATGCAAATTTGACATCTATGTCGACAATGTTGTCAATAGGAATTGCTCTTCTATCATATGTTTATCTTGTGGCATCAGTGACTGTTTGGTTTTTCACAGACTTCAGAATGGGTAATCCACCAAAAGAGTTTAGACCGGTTACTGCACTGATAGCTTCCTTTGTAATTTTGAACGGAATTTTGAGCCACATGAACTCATCGTGCACTCAACTCAAAACATAATGGACCCACTCTGACTCTCCAAATATGGGAAATTTGACCATCTGTGTGAATTTCTTTGTTTCCAAGATTTTATTTTCTAGCTCTACACAATAATCTTCACCAATGATATGATTATTGTACAAATTTAGTAATTGGGAACTTCCTAGTTCTTCAATATTTGCATGAATATAAACCCTAATGTCCTCTATGTGTAAAAATCCATGCGGAATGGACGAAAAAGCTCCTAGAGGATCAGTCTCAAGGGATTTGTAAGGATGCCACTTAAATTTGGGATGAGGTCAATCTTTAACTTCAACTACCAGAGGAGTATTCATTTTCCCAAATCACAATCTTGCAAAGTTTTCTAAAAAATACCTTTTTCGTCGGATCACAATTTGAATGTTGAAATACTTCTGACGCTTGAATCTCGCCTCAAATCGGCAATGTTCACCTATGAGCTCTCCAAACTTCTTCTCTTCCAAATGCAAGGTGAAAAGTGAAGTGTGGAAATCACCTTCTACCATCTACACACCTAACTCTTTTATTACAATAAATTATTTAACTCTAATACATCCAGTTACTTTGTATTTGTACACAATGACAGATAGAACATCTGTGGACCTCGAATATAGCATACTATTTCCTCAAATGAGTTCAACAACATTCGTTGGGTATCTATGCATCTATTGAGCACATCCACATTCAGTGTTATTTACCAGTGAGGGGTTTGTATGATTTTCTTGACTGCTCCCCCTAGGCCAAGGGCCTAAGACTAATTCTTGGAGGAATTAACAGAAGCAGGTTCTGGTGCTGCCACATTTTCTTCAACCGCAACAAAAGGATCTTTCTTCACCCATTTCTTCTACATCTGTTGTCTAACTGTATCTTTAGTGAGTTTTCCCTTTCCTTTGATATCCTTATGCATGTTTTTCCTTTGTTTTACCAGACCTTTTCTGTTCCATCAATGTGTTGCAATATGACAATTTGTTGCAGTTGTAGCACACAATATTTCTCTTTCCAGACTAGTTATTCCACTGATTTCCTCTTGATCTGCACTGGTTAGCAGTTTGGCCAATTCTATTGCATGTGTAGCATCTGATGTTTCTATGAAATTGATTCATCATACTTCTGCATTCATTTGACTTATGACCAATATTATGATACTTAAAACATTGACCTGAGAATGTGGACCACTTTGATTCATTCTACTTCAACATTGAGCGGCCATATGTCCAAATTTATTACAACTGAAATAATATCCATTAAATATTTGGGTATTAGGTTGTCTTATCGGATGCTTTTCAGATTTTTTCACTTGGTTTCCTTGTCTAAATCTTCTTTGCTCGGATCTGGAACTTTCTACTTCTTCATATCCAAGACCTTGCTTGTCACTATGGATCCTCTGACTGCTAATTAGTTCATCAAGCATGGCAGAACTAGTTTTGAAATTCTCTTTATACTCATTATCAGTAGCAAGTTCATTTCTAAGATCATCCAACTTCCTTTCAAGTGCCTCTTCATTGTTCTTAGATTGTTCTAGTTCATCATCCAATCGGCTGCACACTTCAGATTTTTCTTTCAGGGACTGTGCTAGGTTCTCTTCATTTTTCTTTCTATCTTCAATCTCCTTGGTCATCTTCATCATGATGGATTCCATCTCATGCTTTAGGACTGTATTGTCTTTGGTAAGCTTTTCACATTCCTTTGTCTTTTATTTTAGGGCTTGACTGAGTTTTTCTTCAATGCTCTTACTGTCATTTTTATTGATTTGATCACATAGCTCCTTTCTCTTTTCTCTAGACTTATTGGTTGTGTCTTTCAGTGATTCAATGAATTTCTTAGCATCTGAGAGATTTTCTCGCAATTTTTGAACTTCAGCCTTTGACTGATCAAGATCATCCAGGGCCACCAAAAGTTGTTGTTGAAGACTGCTTGAATCCATTAGAACACCTTTCAGGATCTCCCCAAGTGGTTAGACTTCTTTCAAAGGAACTAGCTTTGATACCAATTATTGGAAACAAGCTACACTGAGAAGGGGGGTTGAATAAGTGTTGCACATAAATTAACTTCATTAACCATTATCATCAAGCATTAGTAACATTCAACCATAGTACATAAACATGAAAACAAAAACAACACCATAACACCAAGATTTTTACGTGGAAACCTTGTTAGGGCAAAAACTATGGTGGATGGCCAATCCACAATTATGATCTGAGTATACTCAAATGAAGATTACAAAATGGGGAATGCACTTGCATTCAGGCGCACTGCCTAGAGCTCACTGCTCAAAGAGAAAGGCTCACTGCTATATAAGAGTTCAAATTAAAATGATCTGAGAGTTTGAACTGAGAAAGTTAGCATCTACAAATGCCTGATTATAGTTCCAATTTAAGCACAATTAGAGATCTGCTGCCTTACAAACCGGTTTTGTACTTCTGCTATGTTCTTCTCATACACATAATATAGATCTTCTATGTGCAAGTGAAACTGTGCATTATCTCCCTTATGCTCTACTCTTATTCGCTCTTCACACCAAAATACAGTTCATACATCATACAAAATGATACAGACGATCTTATCTATATCTGCAATATGGGATTCAATTACACTTTGTCGGCTTCAATAGAACATAAAAATAATTACAACTGTTGGCTAGATCCTTAATTAAATCTTTATGCACGTCCTCCAAAGTTGGTTAAGACATAGAGGGGACCCAAACAAAAATGATCGAGCATGAAAACATTTAGTTAAATACTCCTTATACATCCATGACATAATGTATTCATGAGGTTAGCTCCAATACAAGAAAAACTGGGAATAGGCTAACCGAATCTTCTAACTTTCACATGAATTGATACGATCCACTGCGCTTCTATAGTAACAAAGACAATATGTCAAAAATTATTTCCTGAGATGTGCAACACAAGATAATAACCTGAAATCTTCATATAGATCGATGAACACTATGCTACTGGATACTCTGTTCTTCCTTGACAATCTTTAATTTTCCTACCGATATGAGTGAATGATAGTGTGCGGATCTAATCATTGATTAGGATTGCCATCAATGACAACACCAAGTGATACATGCAGTGTCTCTTGCCAACAGTCTAGTATGGCCTGCAAACATAGCGACCACAACATCAATTTTGTCAAAATTTTCAAATAAATTTGTCTGATTAGCCATAGAATAAAAATGAACTTTTTTCAAAAGCGTCACTTTATCACAGTCATAAGTGCTCACTTTTTCAAAAGCATCACTTTTTGTTGGGAAAATGTGTCTCAACCTTTCAATTACATAAGGTATTGTTGATATGTCGATGATGGGGGGTGCGAGGGGGGTTCCTCCCCCTCTTGCGAGGGGTATAGGGGGATCATCCCCCTGGCTAGAGGTCTAGGGGCAGCGCACCCCAACAGGGGCTCAAGGCTAGCACCCCCAAAAGGAAAATTTTATTCATATTTTCCTATTGTAAATTTGGACCGTTCATCATTAGGTCTTAAATTTGATGGTCGATATTTATTAGCTTGACTTTCCCGAGAAGGAAATCCTATTTTATGAGGGTATTGTATTACAACTATGTATTGTGATGTATTCTAAGAGTTTGATAGCGATCGTGTTGCCTCTAGATCTCTGGTTGGTGATACTTCTGTGAGAAGCTTGCTTTGTAAGTATATTTGTAATCTTTGTTATTTTTGAATAATATATTGGACAACTTTTGGAGTGTGGAGTTTTTCTCCTGAAAGGGTTTTCCCTATGTAAATCATTATATTGTGTATGCATGATATTTATGTTTATTTTTGTTTAAGTTTTTGTAACTGTTAAAGATCTGTAAAGTTTTGCGTTATCCTCCTCTCAAGATTAGTGTAGGAAGTTGTTTTGCTACCTTAGCTTCCCTATAGCTTTATCATTTTAGAAGCGAGCATTTTCTCCAACACGTCACTTGACCATAGTCATAAGCGATGCAATTTTTCCAAACCCAATGCTTGTGTGAAAGTGTGACACTTTTGAAAAAAGCATCACATTGATGTTCATATATGTCACATTGGGTTTCATATGCGTTGTCTAACTCGATTTGTTTGCTTCCCTACCTTTGGCTATCAATTTTGACACCTATAATTACGTACAAAGAAAAATGGTTAGACATGTACCGAGGGGTCTGCTCTGGTAGGTTGTTGGAACTAATGAACTATGTTTACGCGGTGTGGGGTCTGAATTGTGTGAACCATAGTGATCGGGTCTCTAAACAACAAAAACACTTAGAGCTCCTAAATTTTTTAACTCAAAGGGTGCAAATGAGTTGGGAGTGAACCTAAATACCTATATATAGTTCCAAAACCTTATGGTTTCATTTTCCATCACCCTTCAGCCTATTCTTCATCTTTTGTCATTTCTCTTGATCGATTTCTAGGCCTCCTAAGACCTAATTTTTCCTCCTCTTCTTCGTGAAACCAGTCCCATCATCTTGTCACAAGCCCGACCCAAATTGTTTTTTTGGCTGACCTCTCGAGGGGGTAGCCTAGCATCCTTCCATCCTTTGTTTGTTGGGGCATAGTGGGGCATCAAAAAAATTCCAAATTTTTCCAAGTAGCAATGTCTTTGAAACAACGTGACAAGTACATTGTCTCAAAGAGGGGCAAAATGTAGACATCTAAAAATGCTTGAATATATCACACATTCATCATCATCATTTTCATCACTAATCTTGTATTTTCCTCATTTTCATCATTTTTTCGTGATTTCTCATTATTTCCCTCATTTTCATCATTTTTCTTCATTTTCATGACCAATTCCTACTTTTTCTCACTTTTCAACATTTTTTATTATTTTCCCTCTAAATCACCTTTTTTATTTATTAATTAAATAATTTTCAATTATTTAATTAATTCATCATTTTTTACTAATTTTCCTAATTATTTAATTAGAAAAATCTAATTTTGTTCTATCTCACATAATTAAATAATTTTTAATCATTTAATTAATTAATTTTCTTCTCTTCACTTGAACATGGAATATTATTTTTTCAAAAAGGAATATTCTCTTCCTCATATGATTAAATAATTTTAAATTATTTAATTATCTAATTTTCCTTTCAAAAGAATATTCCATTTTAAAAAAGAATATTCTTTTTTAAAAATATCCCAACAAATTCCCTAAAATTAAGGAGATTTTTTTAGTTAACTAAAGCTCTCAATTAATCTCCACCCTTGATCTTCTTGATCTAATCTCAACTGTTGATCTCAATTTCCAATCTCCATCGTTGATCTGTTGTTTGAAAATCTATAAAGCAAGCCATTCCCTACATTCAAAATCACCTAGAAGCATTTATGCCCTTTGAGCATTCATTCAAGCATTTTTTTGAGTAATTTTGAGCATCTTTTAGATCAATTCAAGCTTTTGCAAAAAGTGGGTTCTAAGATTTGAGCAATCCAACACCAAATCTACAAAATTCACAATGGAATGTTAGTCATTACTTTTTGATCTTGATTTTGAATGTTATTTCTGATTTTGATGATCTTTTTCTAAAGTGCATTCAATTCCATTAGTTACTGGGTTTAATCAATCTTTTCTTTGTGGGTATTTGATATTTCTAACTCTAATTGTGTTAATTGCGTTCCTAATTGATTTTTCACTAAACCCATTACACAAAGAGCTCTAAAACACCTTTCCAATACTGTTGGAATAAAAAAAATTAGAGATGCAGGTGAAAATTATGAGGTTGGATGTGAAAAATTTAGATCTTACTTTGACTAAGAATAATAAGAACCAACAACAAAACTTGATGATGAGACTTGTACCACTAGAAAGTACTCAAAGCCAACTTTTTGATGATATCTCATTTGCCTGATTTTGACATTGTATGCCCAATCTATGCCATAAAGAAAAAAATGCTCCTTTAGGGCAAATGGGGGCCAGGAGGGGGCTTGAGTGGTCGGTCGTACAACAAAATATTCATGGAATATTCTTTGTTGATTTGAAAAAAATGGTGCCCTAAAATAATAGATCTATTAGTATATGCTCATTTGGAGTCGATATATGTTATCATAATATTTTGGTCGTCGAAATCTAGGTGTCTATCGAAATATCTGGGAGAATATTCTTCTAAAGTAAAATTACTGAAAAACCTAGGTGATGCCAATGTTTTATTTTTGGATGCTATGAATATTGGCACCGTTGTCGGGAATGGTATTGATTGGTAATTATCATCAGGTTTTGAGTTGGTGGTGGGTTGTTTGCCACCGAGCTATGATTAATGGTCGTCAATTAAGATGGGGCCCATGGGGGCACAAAGTCTAGTGGACCTAATTTGATCGAAAAGAGTCAACTTCGTGCATGGTACTTCTTGTATCATCATGCGATTAAACTTTTTTTTGTGTTTTTAAATTATTTTGAAATATTTTTTTCTTTTTATTTTTTATTTTTTAAATTTTGTTTTGCAAAAAAATTTAAAAAGAAAAATTGGGGTCATTTTATTTTTATTTTTGGAAAAATAGATTAAAAAACTAGATTTTTTTTTAGTAAAGATCAATTGTCACACCTAATCCTAATGGGGGCACTGATGGCGGGTCTTAGAATTTGTGTCTGGATTTGCACACCCTTTAAAAAAGCTCCTTTTTTGCAAGTTTTCAATTTGAATAGTTAATCCTTATGTTTTTGGACGTTCTGGACCCAATGGTGATGCTCGTTTTGTCTCAAGATGAGCCGATTCTTCCCTCAATATCAAATCTCTTAAAATTTAAACATGAAGTTATAGATCTGGTGCTCTAATACCATGTTGGAGTTTATTGTTGAACCCCCACATCTCCTAGTGATCCTTTGTAACCAAAACACCTCACACAAGAGAACAAAGCAATGATTATGCTATCCAACCTTGAGAGAGATTGATCTAGAAAAATAATTGATATGTGCAATGAATTAATTTGAATTAATGATTATAATAAATGTGAGTGCTTATAAAAGCAAAACTAAGAAAACCCTAGAGGATGATTGCATTAGATTGTGGCAAGTGTCTCAATCTCATGCAACAAGACAACTTGACCTATATTCAATCCAATATAATAATAAAAAATACTCTTAATTTTAGCTTAAGTAATTAAAGTAATAAGGGACTTAATAATTAATTATCAAGTGATTATCGTAATTAATCCCAAAAAAACATAACACAAGTTGGCACTAGGATAGGAAAAGGCTAGGACAAGGTCAAATAAATCTAAAAAATCTCTAAGGTATATGAACACTAAAGAAAACCCAAAAAATAATATGGACTTTGTAAGGGTATGCATTTTTGACATTACAAATGGATCATGTATGTTTGATTCACATGTGTGGAATTATTTATGTTAGACTATTTATGTTTAGCATCATTGCTGTCACTATACCTATTATACATGATTTAATTTATTAGGATTATGTGATATTTAATTGAAATAATATGAAGGCGATTATAGGGCCTAAAGGTCCCCAACCCCTTAACACCCAAAATGGAGTTGAAGGCTACACACTTTAGTTGTAGGTTAAATATCACATAGTTATAGGTTATGCCAAAGGGTTTAGTGGGGCATACCCCACCCATATAATTTTATTTGGTCATTTTTGTCTTTTTGGGAACTTTCCATGTTATTTTCTTGTCCCATGGTTTTGGTGCCCATGGTATTGTGAATCTACCTTTTATATGTGCCTATTAATAGATGCACATGCATGAGGAGTGGAAGCAGTGAGTTCTTATAAAAAAATCACAGGTATATTGAGGCTATTGGAATGTTGAAGGAAGAAAGTATGGTGTATATATACTCTTATGTTGAATATTAATACATAATTGTGTCTCTCTTTGATGGTGGATTTTTTATCACAAGGGTTTCTCCATGTAAATCTCATGTTATTTATTTATTTAACATGATTTTTCAATTTCTAATTTATTCCTTATAAATATTTTAATAGGTAATCTAATGTTGTTTTATTAAAACAAATTTCACATACTTTTGAAGGACTAACACTTTTAGTAGTATACCTTATGTTATCAACATGATTATGATTATCCAATTCAACATTTTATTTTTAATTAAATTATTGATTTCTACATTTTTTTGAATCATGTAGCATTAGGATATTTAGTTGATGCAATTATTGATATATATTTCATCATATCGAGAGTTTATGATATGCTTCAACTATCTTCTATGGAGCATATATGCCGCATATTTTATTGAGTGTGAAATCCTAAGTTTTAACCCTAATAATGGTTAATTAGAGATGGTTTGGTTTGGGTAAATGTGTTGTGTACATCCTCTATCTTACTTGAATGAGTTGTGGGATGTATCTTATAATTATGTGAAACCAAGAAAAAAATTGAGGTTGATTCTAGATCCAATTATTGTGGATAAACTAGTGATGTGTGTGCACTTTTACTATGTATTTGGTTTATATTTGCATTTTTAATCAATTTATGTATTACTTGTTGTAAAGTATTTGTAATCGAACTTTATGATTTACATGCATGAAATTTATTTAATTTAATTTCCATCATGGAATGACCCTTTGCATTTTAAATTATTGTTATTTTAAAAATGCATTGTGAATTAAAAGATTATTTTAACTTTAAATCATAGTCAAATTGATTTAATCTATGTGTTAATTTAATTTGTAAAAGAAATACCTAATTGCATTAAGTTGGAAATATTAGTAATATTAGTATTTTCTTAAGGTTAAATTCTAATTTGGAAAATCACTAATATGAAAATGTCTTACAGGATATATCCACTTATATAGTTAGTGGGAATTGAAAAGAAAAGAAAAATGCTTGGGGATTTTGGAGAGTTATAAAGGAAAAGAAAGAGACATTTTAATTCATTTTTCTCTTAGCTTAAAAACCCCATATTTCCTTCTTTTTTTCTTGGTTTGAAATGAGAATTGGATTGCATGGATAGTTGTTATGCTTGCGAGGAAGGAATATTCAAAGGATCTTATCTATTGTGTGTGGATCCAAAATTTATTATTCAACCCTTGTGTGTGGAAAATTGTAAGGAACCTCAAGGTATTCATTCTTGATTATGATTCATAATTCATGTTTTGAAACCATGCCTGCATTAGGTAGATAGCATATGGTAATATGTTCCTACATTTTATTTGGAATTTGAAGTTAGGATATATTTATTTCATTAAAAAAAAATATGTTACAATATTTTTGGAAAATCAATTTTATAACCATTATGTTGACAAAATTTCCCTAATTTACTATGTGATGCAAAAATAGTTGTGTGTATTAGGATTAGTTTTGATTAGAGGGTAAAAAATGAGTTTTGATGGGGCTCAAAACCTAGTACAAAGGAAGACAAGATGCCCAAAAGATAAACCATAGACCAACAATAGCTCTGTAGCATCTGTAAAAGATAAACAAGACTACACACATTGCATCTTACAGAAAATCAAGGGCCAAAGACCCTTGAACTAACAGGTTTTTAACCAGGACCAGAAACCCTTTTAGTTACACAAAGAACCCGCCTGCATCTGCCAGGCATAAAAAAACCAGCCGCTCATGGAAAAAACCAATGAGCCAAGAAATATAATCATCACTAAATGAGCAAAGACCACACTGGTAAGAACCACTAGTAAGACCAAACACCGTACCTCAATAGAGGCAATTTGATCCACCACAAAAAATTGCAATAAGTCAAATTCCTTGCAGCTCAGATTCACCTGGTAATAGGAAACCAACTCCAGCTCCACCTCTAAAGGAGTGAGCTCCCCTCTATTGGAGAGGAAGAAATGATCATTAAAGCCACCACAACCAGACATCACCAACACCCTCAACCTCCACCTCCATAGGAGAACTGCCCATCTCAATAAGAACAACTGTTGAGGGGGGACCACCTCCATAGGACCAAAGGAGAAATTTGACATAGTAGCTAAGCAAACAACCATAGCCTCATTTGGAAAGCCCTGCACTAGGAACAAAAACATTTGGGATCTAGGATTAAGACTTGAAAACCACCCAGCTAAGAGAACAAGGCCACCAAATATCTGAATAGAGTCCAAAACAACATGACCCTTCAACCAACAAGTCATCAGTAGAGAAGACCCCATAGCACACACCTCAGCCAGGTAAACCTTCATCAGCAACCACAAGCCCAAAGCAGCCAACTCCATCACCACCTCTAACAAAATAGAGATCCCATCAGATGCAAGAAAAGCACCCCTAACCAAAGACAACAACTAGGAAAATAGAAGAACACTCATCCTAGCCAAAAGCACCCCACCAAAATTAGGGGAAACAAACATAACCATCAGCTCCATAAGAAACTTGATGGCATCCACAACAAGACAGGGTAGAGACAACCCTGCCCAAACCAAAAAAACCACATCGACAACCCCCAACCCCAGAAAAAAAGAGCCCGAAGGGTACAAAAATAAACAAGTAGCCCACAAGCCAACATAGAGAACAAGGAAGAGACAAAAGACAACAAAAAGGAATCCAAAAGCAGAGCAAGCCAACAAAAGGAACCCCCAAGCCTCCCTATTATGGCGAATAGGGACAAAAATAGGCCAGTCAACAACCAAACTTCCAAAAAGTAGCCAACACACTCCCACATCACCTTCAAAGAGAGCTGTCAGAAAACAACAAAGAGCCACCAAGAAGGCAATAGGAAGAAGCGAAGGAAGAACAAGGAAAACCAAGAAACAAAACAAACCAACACTAAGAAACCCCAAGCCCTCCAACTACTCCGAGTCGGAGAAAAAATAAGCTCATTCCGCAACCAGTCATCCTCAGAAAGTCCACCGCACACCCACTACCTAGAAGGTAGCCAAAAAGAGAGCACTAGATGCCACACATCAACTAGATCAATGCCAACATCACCGACCACAACCCAAGCAAGAAGAACGACCATCCTCTAAAAAAAATACCACCATTCACATCCAAGAACAGCCACCCACTCTACAAGAGGATAACTAGAGGCAACCAAAAATTGCCAAGAGTAGGAACCCCCCAAAAAATACCACCAGTGACACAACCAGAAGGAGTAAAGGGAGACCAAGAGGAACCAAGCAAAAGAATAGGTCAACACAAAGCACTCACCAGCCTTCCTATTATGTCAAATAGGAGCAAAAATAATCCCATCAATCCACCAATACACCTCAGAGAGCCCCAATAACACCTGTACCATTTGTAAGGCTAGCATCAACCACATAACACCAGGAAGACAAAGACAGATCAAGAAGAGAACACCAAGATTCCACAACAAACACCACAACCTAAGGAGCAAAGAAGAAGCTCCAGAATAGACCACATCCCACAACAAAGAAAAAGAGATCTCCAAGACCCCCACAACCAACAACATCGACATTCCCGTGAAGCCTCCACAGGAAAAAACATAGAACAACTCAAAACAGAGCCGCAAAAGAGAGCATCCAACCTTCCCCGCAAGAAACACAACCCACAGAAAAACATGGACTCCATCTGCATCTGTAGGATCTCCATCCGCCTCTACCAATTCCTCCTCACCCTCAGAGGAATTCAAATTCCCTCTGCGTGCCTTTCCTCTCCCGCTCCCGCTCTCACTCATGTTGTAATAAGAAGATTTGTGTTACTTCAGAGACTAAAAGAATTAAGAGGGGTGTATTAGGATTAGTTAATAGTATTAGAAATTTGGAAATTTTGTGTATTTAAAAAATAAATTTTGAAGGTTTGGATGATGTCATCAATGGTGACTTAGGGAGTTGTGGTTTTGAAATTTTCAAAAAAGAGAAAATTTAGAATTTAAAGAATGAATTCTTGTTTCATTTTGTGAGATGAAGAGCCTCATTTTCCTTATAATTTTATTATCCTTTTTGATATGAGGATTGACAACTTCAACCTTCTTTTTTGTGTCTTGATTTTTTGGCTAAGGTTGAATTTTGAGATGTATTTTCCAACCTTTGGATGTGGGGATCTAGAATTTGGAACTCATTATCCATGCCTCATTTTTGTGAATGGAAGATGTGAGGACCACAAAATTTGACCTTATTTTACGTGCCTTAACCTAATGGGTGAATGTTGACTTTTAGATCTAAGATTGACTAGTAAGGTTATGTTTAGAGTAGAACCATGTTATACTTTTAAATTTGAGCATGTCCCATTATGAAGTATTGTATGAGTAATATAATAAATAATAAAATAAATTGGGGATTTAAATATCTAAAATGATTTAAAATAAATAACTCAAAATATTACTTATGATGGAGAACCTAAGGGAATCATGTAAGATAGTGCTAAACATACTTTTGCATGAATTCTTTAAGGGAATCACATAAGAAAGAACTATAAACATCACTTGCATTAGAGTCCCAAAAGGAATCATGTATGACTAGGGCTAAAATATAATTTTTTCTGGACTTTGAAGGGATCATGCAATTTATTATTTATACCATTACTTGTGCATGAAGGCCTTAATGGAATCACATTAGATAATTATGACACTATACGTCCAATACTTAGTAGATACTCTCTAATTTTTATCAATTCATTGGTACCCTATGTGTCCTTGTTATTTATTTACTTGAGTGTGATAATGTGTCAATTCATTTCTTTGGTTTTGGTGGTTGTTACCACATCATCTTGTGTGTTATTGGTTGGAGGATATAACCCCTTTATACCATTATGTACTTGATTTTATGATGTATGTTCTCTCTATGTTTGATGTCATGATTTATATCCCCCTCATAATTATGTTACATGTATTTGTATGATTTATCAATTATTCATCTCTTAGTTTAGAGGGGTGGGCCTAAGGGTTCCACATGGTTGGGTGGTGGTGTTCCATTATCCAGTCTAGTTGGATTTATGGATATGCTTGGAACACATGTTGAGTTCATTATTTCTAGTGGCATGGTAGGTATTTGTTTACCATTTAATATGAAATTTATAATAAATACATTCATCATTAGTTGACTTTATTGTATTGGAGTCACAATTGAACTTGTAATCCATGGTAAACTATCCACTCTTGGGATAAAAGTAGAATTTGTCTTATTTTAGTTATCTTTTATGCTATGTTAGATATTATGTTGAATACAATATTTTATTATGCTCATCTTGACATGCAATGTAGATTTTTTTTACTTTTCATACTTTGATGTTGTTGATATCATGTTGTGTATTGTGATGGTCACAATTAGAGGAATGTGTTATGTTTCACATTTTTTCTAAGGAATTGTGCCCTTTTGGGGGGTTCTTATTCAGTGAAAATAGAAACCATATGTTCTTAACCATTTGGTTTGGGTCATTTTCACTTAGAATGAAAGCCTAGGAAGTTATGTTTCACTAATAAAAAATAGAGCTTTTTAGTTTTTTACTTGCAATTTTTTGTATTACAAGTTACAAATTGGCTCGTCCATAGTCCAAATTTCAAGGGGCATAGAGTTCAAAGTTTTCTAGGCCTTTTGAATGGTGTAGAATGTAATTTAGATTCCAAAGTCCAAATATCATGATGATTAGAGTTCATCCTTGGAAATAGATTCTGCATCATGTTAGATTCTTCTTAGACTCTAAAGTTGAGGTCCATGTTTCTTTTCAGCCTCTATGATTGAGGTGATTTTATGATGAGTCAATTTTTTTTAAGAATTCTTGTTGTTTCCAATATAAATTAGTCGATTAGACCCCAAGGCTAGAAGTATTTGACCAATAAATGTTGGATTTGACTTGTATTTTTGTTGGTTATTCAAGGTCCAAAGCCCAAATTTTATTATGCAAAGGCTTGGTATTGTGGAGGCATTTCATAGTTTAAACTCTATAGCTCAATCTTTGAAGCCTAACATGTAAAAAGTAACATTCTCCTCAAATACCAAAGTCTAATCCATTTAAATCAAGCTCTATAGTTTGAACTTCTTGTAATTTAGACCCTAAAGTCTAAGCCAATGTAGGATTATCTTGTTGGTCACATGTTTTGAGATTCTAGGAGAATCGCTTGGTAGGAAAGTTAGGTTTATAAGATGGCTTGAGAACCCAAATCTCCTCCATATCTTAACATTGGTGCTAATCATGGTTTTATGTCCCATGGTGCTTTTAAGTCTTCTACTTGTGTCACCTTACATTTTGCATTCACATGCATGTCAAATGTGTCTTTGTATGTCGTTTTGACACCTTGGGCATGAAGGAGTATAGTGTGGCTTACTTGATACTGGTTTCGTATTGTAAAAAAAAAATCATCCTATTTTTAACCATTAATATCTTTCACAAAAACTTGGTGCATTAAAAGGGATAACTCAAATAAAAATCTTACAACATGGTTAGTAACAATTTTGGGTTCAATATATGGTATATCAAAGCCATCATGACAAAATCCACTTCTTAAAGTGAGTAAAGTGAATGGGAAAAAGTGTAAGTGATGCAATTTCCACCATTATTCTATTACCCTCAACCAAAAGACAAAGGAGGTTTACGTTCAAATAAACCAAATATTCAATATATTTGTTTAATCTCTATATAGATTTGTGTGAAGGGGAAAATCATAGGGCATTAACAAGATAAATGCAATGAAATAGAAGCTAATCTAAATAAACAACACTAATCTAGATTTATTCCTTCACTCACAAAATGAAATTATAAAGCTAAATAATTCAAAAGCGTTATTGAAACAAGACAATAAACATGAATTCAAAACATTACAATCTTACCATCCCATGTCAGAGTCTATTCACAAGATGTTGGGTTGTTCATATCACTATGAAGCTTCCATTGTTGCGTGTGAGAAGCTTTAATGCGATGTGAGTATTGGTTGATCGAAGATATGTTGAAGCTTTATTAATGGTGATTGTGAATATTGGTAGTACTTCGTTGTGCAAATGATGTTGATTCTTCGATCCTTTTTTGTGAGGAAAGAGGTTTTTTATATAGAAATTGTGATTTGAAATGGACGATCGGGATTAAACAATGTTGAATCAAGATCAATGGTTGAAAGTTGTTGAGAGGATTTAGACATGAATAATTTGTGCAAAATAGATTACATGATTAGTGTGATTGAAGAAATAGATTGAGCAATTTGTGAAATTGATGAAATAGGTGGAGCAATTCATGAAATTGAAGAAATCAATTTGAGCCTTAAATGGGATTGAGAGATAGATTGATCAGTCAAGAATATAGATTGATCAGTCAGGGATATAGATTGAATAATTTGTGGGATTGAAGAATAGATTGATCTATTAGGAATTAGATTGAGTAATCAATGATTCGTAATTTACTCAATCAAGAAAGTGGTTGAGAATGATTAATTAATTAATTCATTTTGGAGTTGAATGTGCAAATCAAGTTTGACTTTTGCAAGCAAAGTTGCATTAGTTTGATTTGATTTTTGATAATGTTTTTGAATAGTTTATTCAAATTATTCAAATTTGGAGAGAAAGTGAGTTAATTAAATTATTATGATTTAATAATTTAATTGACTTAGGGGAATAAAGTGATTTAGTGACGTAATTAAATAATTGGTGTTATTTAACTAATCAGGACAAAATAAAGTTAAATTAAGACTTTATTAAAAAAATGTAATTCATTTAATTGGTTGAAATTGATGAAACATGAATTAATTAAATAATATCATTTTATTCAATTAATAACAAAAATTGGGTTTTAGGACTTTATTAAATATATAGAATTTATTTAATTAGTCAAAAATGATGAAAAAGTGAATTAATTAAACAATGTAGTATTATTCAATTAATAAGGGAAATTAGGGTTTTTGATGCTTTTGATGTGAAATGCAGTGATATTTGATGATAATGTTGCCGATGATGCAAAAATGTCATTTAGTATGTAATAGGTTTTACGTCAATTTTACATGTCTACAAGATCGCTCAATCTATTAGTGGCAATGAACCTTGGAAAATAATTATTCACCACATAATCTCTATGGCTAAGGCCAAAATCAATTGGCAACAAGTTAATTATCTTGACATGATCGTTACAACTCCTTACTTACAATTGTAGACTTCTTCTATGGTTCAAAGTATATAGATAGGTTATATTAAGTTTCTAAATTTTTGAATTTGAATGATTTTTACTTCAAGCATGGTTTACGTTTATATGCGTTCCCTGTTTGGTGGAATGGACATATTCAAGCCAACAATAAACCCTTAGGTATATCCTTTGCCTTTCAAGCCTCCAAATTGTTTGAGAGAGGTATTTGTTTGCTCAAAGATATTGGGGAATTCATTGCTTTTGAATGATGTTCCTATATAATTATCTTAAGATCACCTTCAATCTTTCTCCTAAAGTCAAACTAGTGATTACCTTGTCCATTTCCTTTTTCTACCCCATCTTCTCAATAAATTTTCATCAACATTACCCTTCATTTACTTCAAAGATTGGCCTTGGCTTGGCTTTCATCTAGGCATTTTCCCTTTTCCCTTTCCAAAAATATACTTATCCTTGCTTCCTAAGATTTCCATTGTCCCTCAACTCAATATTAAATGGTAGTGTAAGTTTTTCAATATATTCTGCTCTAAATTCAACATTTAGTGGAATAAATATCGACAAGTTGACAATAAATGCTTATCTATATAGCCTTTGCTTCTCAAGCCTCTAGAATTTTTAAGAGGCATTTGTTTGCTCAAGGATATTTCAAACTTCGATGTCTTTCAGTGATGTTCTTGGAATCATCTCAAGATCATCTTCAATCTTTCTCCTAAAGACGAACAAGTGATTACTCTTGTTTGTTCCCTTTTCCACCCCATCTTCTTATTAAACTCTCCACAACCTCACCATACAATTCCTTCAAAGATTGACATTGAATTTCATCCAAAAACTTTTCCCTTTTCCTGTCAAACAAATCTCTTTATCCTTGCTTTCTTAAGTGGCAATATAATTTTTCTAACAACTTTTTGTCTAAACTCAATATTTGGTGGAATATCTAACTTTAAGTTGACAATAAATCCTTTGTTGTAGCCTTTCCTTCTCAAGCCTTTAGGATGTTTAAAGAGATATTTGTTTGCTCAAAAATATTTTGGACATCACTGTCTTTCAATAATGTTCATGGAATCATCTCAAAATTGCCATCAATTTTTTACCTAAAGATAAATAAGCGATTACACTCATCATTTTCATGTTCCACCCCAGGAGATTGCTTGTTGCATTTTCTGCTGTGTATTTTTAGAGATTGTTATCTGTATTAGACGGAGTGTACATTGGATTTTCGACATTAATTTTTGGAAGCCTCACTCAGGCAATCTTATTTGCGCTGCAATGTTTGTGTACACTGAAAATGCCCTCAGGCAATGTCATGGTGGTAGACGTAGACTGAATAACAATCTTATTTTCCACGCTCCAATTACAATCATAAAATGCCATTGCCACCCACAACTCATGCGAATCTCATAGCATTATGCAGAGAGGGCCAGTTGAAGGGGGCGCTGCACATTCTGCTTGCTACATACAAACCCCCCGGAGACTCCTCTACATATCTTCAATTATTGCAGACCTGCATTCTCAAGAACGCTCTTTCTCAAGGGAAAGAAGTCCACTCTTTCATCGCTCACAGGCGATTTGCATTTGCGACACGCATAACTTTTCATAATAACCTTATCAACATGTATGTCAAGTGCGGAAGTTTGATTGATGCTCGGAAATTGTTTGACGCCATGACAGAACGAGACGTCTGCTCGTGGAATACGATTATTGCAGCATACCGAAGACATGGGTGTCCTCACGAGGCACTCACACTGTTTCACCAAATGCAACGAACAGGTTTACAACCCGATCAGTTCACATTTGCCAGCATACTGCCAGCCTGTGCCAAAATAGGAGCTTTGGATCAGGGTATAACCATCCATCAAAGCATAAAGGATGGAGGAATTTCGTCAAATGTTGTAGTTACAAATGCTCTAATAGATATGTATGCAAAATGCGGAAGCATAGACAAGGCATGCGAACTATTTGAAAGAATGCCTCAAAGAGACGTGGTCTCGTGGAATGCAATGATTGTAGGATATGCACAAAATGGGCTCGTTGAAAAGGCTTTAAAAACTTTCAAGCAAATGCAATTGGCAGGTGTGAAGTCAAATTCCACAACCTTTGCCAGCATCCTTCCTGCCTGTGCCAAAATGGGTGCTTTGGATCAGGGTATGGACATTCATCAAATCATAACCGAAGGGGGATTTTTTTCAGATGTTGTAGTTGCAAGTACCCTTGTACACATGTATGCAAAATGTGGAAGCATAGACAAGGCGCGAGAACTGTTTGACAAAATGCCTCAGAGAAATGTGGTCTCATGGAATGCCATGATTGTAGGATATGCACTAAATGGACTTGTTGAAAAGGCTTTAGAAATTTTCAAGCAAATGCAATTGGCAGGTGTAAAGCCAGACTCCACAACCTTTGCCAGCATCCTCCCAGCCTGTGCCAAAAGGGGAGCTTTGGAACAGGGTATGAACATCCATCAAAGCATAACAGAAGGCGGATTTTTGTCAGATGTTGTAGTTGCAAATGCTCTGGTAGACATGTATGCAAAGTGTGGAAGCATAAATAAGGCACGGGAACTGTTTGAAAAAATCTCTCAAAGAGATGTGGTCTCATGGAATGCCATGATTGTAGGATATGCACAAAATGGATTTTTTGGAAAGGCTTTAGAAACTTTTAAGCAAATGCAATTGGCAGGTGTAAAACCAGACTCCACAACTTTTGCCAGCATCCTCCCAGCCTGTGCCAAAATGGGAGCTTTGGAACAAGGTATTGACATCCATCAAAACATAAACCATGGAGAAATTTCATCAGATGTTGTGGTTGCAACTGCCCTTGTAGACATGTATGCAAAATGTGGAAGCATAGACAAGGCACGTGAACTGTTTGACAAAATGCCTCAAAGAAATTTGGTCTCTTGGAATGCCATGATTACAGGATATGCACAAAATGGATTTGTTGAAAAAGCTTTAGAAACTTTCAAGCAAATGGAATTGGCAGGTGTAAAGCCAAATTTCACAACCTTTGCCAGCCTATTCCCAGCCTGTGCCAAAATGGGAGCTTTGGAACAGGGTATGAACATCCATCAAA
This sequence comes from Sequoiadendron giganteum, assembly GCA_007115665.2. Lineage (NCBI taxonomy): Eukaryota > Viridiplantae > Streptophyta > Pinopsida > Cupressales > Cupressaceae > Sequoiadendron > Sequoiadendron giganteum. Next base: position 366,163,759 of record CM021109.1, read on the forward strand.
GCATAAAGGATAGAGGAATTTCCTCAAACGTTGTAGTTGGAAATGCTCTAGTAGATATGTATGCAAAATGTGGAAGCATAGACAAGGCATGTGAGCTGTTTCATATAATGCCTCAAAGAGACGTGGTCTCATGGAATGCAATGATTGTAGGATATGTACAAAATGGGCTTGTCGAAAGGGCTTTAGAAACTTTCAAGCAAATGCAATTTGCAGGTGTAAAGCCAAATTCTACAACCTTTGCCAGCATACTCACAGCATGTGCCAAAATGGGAGCTTTGGAACAGGGAATGGGCATCCATCAAAGCATAAAGGATAGAGGAATTTTGGAAAATGTTATAGTTAGAAATGCTCTAGTAGATATGTATGCAAAATGTGGAAGCATAAACAAGGCATGTGAACTGTTTGACAGAATGCCTCAAAGAGATGTGGTCTCATGGAATGTGATGATTGTAGGATATGCACAAAATGGGCTTGTTGAAAAGGCTTTAGAAACTTTCAAGCAAATGCAATTGGCAGGTGTAAAGCCAAATTCTACAACCTTTGCCAGCATCCTTCCTGCCTGTGCCAAAACGGGAGCTTTGGAACAGGGTATGGACATCCATCAAAGCATAACAGAAGGGGGATTTTTGTCAGATGTTGTAGCTTCAAGTGCCCTGGTAGACATGTATGCAAAATGTGGTAGTATAGACAAGGCACGAGAACTGTTTGACCAAATGCCTCAAAGAAATGTGGTCTCATGGAATGCCATGATTCTAGGATATGCACAAAATGGATTTGCCGAAAAGGCTTTAGAAACTTTCAAGCAAATGCAATTGGCAGGTGTAAAGCCAGACTCCACAACCTTTGCCAGCATCCTCCCAGCCTGTGCCAAAATGGGAGCGTTGGAATGGGGAATAGACATCCATCAAAGCATAATGGAAGGGGGATTTTTTTCGGATGTTGTAGTTGCAAATGCCCTTGTAGACATGTATGCAAAATGTGGAAGCATTGTCAAAGCACGTGAACTGTTTGACAAAATGTCTCAAAAAAATGTGGTTTCATGGAATGCCATGATTGCAGGATATGCACAAAATGGATTATCTAAGGATGCTCTCAAGATCTTTGAATTATTCAAGCACTCTGGAACATATCCTGACATTGTAAGCTTTGCTTGTGTTCTATTTACGTGCAGCCATGTAGGTTTAGTTGATGAGGGCTGTACATACTTCAATAATATGAGTAACCTTTATTGCATTACACCTACAGTTGATCATTATGTATGCATGATTGACCTTCTTGCCCGTGCTGGCTATCTTGAGGATAGCCTAAACTTTATCATCAAAATGCCAGTTAAACCTGTGGTGGTTATGTGGATGTGTTTTCTTGGTGCCTGTAGATCACATATGAATATAGGGTTAGGACTATTTACAGCGATGCTGCTTTTTGATTTGGATCCTCAAAATGCTGCAACTTACGTTCTTCTCTCAAACATCTATGCAGAAGTGGGCAGGTGGGGTGAGGTTGAAATGGTAAGGAGATTGATGAAAGATAGAAGAATTAAAAAGATCCCTGGATGTAGTTGGATTGAAAGCCATAAAATGATACATGTTTTTTGTGCTGGAGACAGATCACACCCACAAACACAGGAGATCTATGCAAAATTGGAGAAATTGGCTTGGGAGATGAAGGCAGCAGGATATTTTCCAGATTCAAGACATTCACATAATGATGTGGAAGAGGAGGAAAAAGAATTATTTCTTTGCCACCACAGTGAAAAGTTGGCAATTGTATTTGGTTTGTTAAACACGCCCCCTAGAACAACTATTAGAGTTGTTAAAAACCTTCGAGTATGTGCTGATTGCCACACAGCAACAAAATTTATATCCAAGATTGTTGCAAGAGAAATTGTTGTGAGAGATGCAAACCGTTTCCATCATTTTAAACAGGGTAAATGTTCTTGTGGAGATTATTGGTGATGTTAAATGAAGCAATCTGAAGAAAAGGCTTACACTATAATGATGTGCATTTTGTCATGAGTATTTGGCAATGTAGACCATGATGTTGTCTTCATTGAATTAGATGCATAGAGTGCAATGTATATCACTGCTTGTATGCATTATTGGGATATCTGTCAAAGACCTGTTTTATGATAATATGGATGTTTCATTGAATTGTTTTCAGGAGATCTGCATATGTATGAAATGAAAAGGTGGAGAATGGGGAAAAACATATGGTGAAGAACACATAAAGTAAATGAAAAGATGCTCGACTAGTAAGGAATAGGAGAGGAGGGCTTACAATCAACCCTTTCCGTTTTGTATAATTATTTTGTTTGGATTAATTGTATTATCTTTTGTCTATGTCAGGTTGACCATTTGAGACTAAATTGTGAATTCTAGATGAGATATGTAATGTAATATGATTGCATACATACTTCATCTCATTTATGTTTTAGACATTTCTAATGTTCGTGAGATTGCTAATAGATTTGTGAAATTCACATTTTTTAAAATTTAATTTGATTTCAATCTGTTTGATTTTAGTTAGAACTATTATAATTTATTAATGAAGAAGGAAAAATATTAGTCATGTTTATATTGTAACTACTAGTATGTGTGATACATGAAAAAATTGCATAATGAGGTTTATAGATTTATGTTAGAGAGAAAATGATGACATTTGTATGTGTATAAAAAAATTACAATACCCATTGCATTGTAATCTCATATTCATGGTATTACAAAATTGTGCATGATGAGATTCATAATTGATAGCAATGAGATGAGGGTTTGAAGGAAGTTGAGAGAGCTAAATACGACAGTTCACAAGTATTTGGAATGACAATAGTTTTAAAACAAGAGGAACTCAAAAGGATGATGGCTATAATTTTTTTCACAGAAACACAACAAGACACATTCATAGGATTAGAAACATTATTACAATTATATTCATAATATAGTCAAATTGACTACTTTATTCATGTGTGATAAGACTAACAAATGGTAGTAAAGGTTCAATTCCATTTAATAAATAGAAATTTAATAGTTTTAAATCTAGCAAATGCTAGTAGAGACTAAATTCCATATGCCACATTTAAGCTTTATTTACAATCCTTGATCACTACATTAAGAATCTTGAATTTTTGTACTTGTTTGATGTCAAAATTTTATAATAGGGTATCCATTCATAATGTTCAAAGACTTATGAGTCAGCTTAATGTCATAGCACTTTAAGGTCCAAAGGCAATCCATATCAAACAAAGAAAAAAGAGAAGAAAAGTTTTATATTTTTGCCCTATCTATTTTGTTTGTAGGTGTCTAATGTGGAATAGTAAATTTCAAGCTATGATTTTATTATTGGATTAGTGATGCAATAAACTTTCTCATTAGATGTCTAATTTCAAAAACCTTATGATTAGAGGATTGCCAAAGAAAACTATATTTATTTTTATCTTTTCTAAATTCAAGATGGTTCCAAGCAATGGGAAACAAAATCTTGAAAAAGATAACTGTGCAACATTTGAAAAAAACGTTTTTTGACCAACAAATTAAAGATCATCTAGCCTTCCTATGTCTATAATATGGATCTTTTAGTTTGATTGTATAATTAATCACCAAAAGTGTTATTGTGAGCTTGAGTAGTATTGTGAACCCGATTACTATTATGAGCTTGAGCACTTCTATGAACCAAGGTTTCTAGTTTTGTTTGTTTTTAGTTCATTGTGATTGCTGTTAATGTCTATGTGGGTAAATTGCTACTAAGCCTATTTTCTATTGAGACATAATCTCAACTTGGTTATGTGTTGGAAAATGAAGATTTTACTAAATTATATTCTTAAAAAAAAGTAGCTTCTTCAACCAACAAATTGAAGATCAACATTCCTATGTTTGCAACATATGGATACCAATTTTTCTTTAGTCAATTTAGATATGTCAGAATATTATCATAATTATACGTGTGTAGTGTATTAAAAATATAATCTAACAGAAAGTACTCGAACCTTTTGAGATTAATTCTTCACATATTATAGGATTAATCAATAGTTCCAAAGACTATTTTATTATCTTTTTTGCAATTGCTTATAATTGGAAATAAAAATATACAATATTCTATTGCAAAGCCAATTATCCAACTATAATGAACCGATTAAATTATATCTCTGCATAATAAAAATTATAACTTAATTCACATACAAACAAAAAGTATCGATCCTGAAGAATATTTTGTAGCATTTGGGAATTCTCATCCATGGACACCATCCTATTTTGCAAACACCTTCACATCACATTGTTGTTCGATGTAGACATGAAACAAAAAGAATACAACATACGGAAATTGTTCCTACATAAAAAAATGTAACAGTTTTTTTACAAAGTATGAGAAATATTTTATCTATAAAAAAATGATAAAACTAACTATTTAAATGAAAAACAAATGAAAAGGAGATTTGAAAGATACAACCATGTTAAACTTGTTTCCTTGAAAGATGACATGCACATGTAAAAGAAAGAGACAATATTTTTGTTCGACTATTTAGGAGCTTGCTTTAGTCAAACCCCATTTTGTTATTTCTACCACCATGACAACCAAGATTTTTGGAATAATTTGAAAAAAAAAAATGCGCGATAACTTCAAAATAAAAATGCTATAACTTGTGATATCAATTATTTAAACAATATACTAACACCTAAGATTATCAAATATCAAATGCTAACATAAATGTTAGATACAAGAAGAAAAAGAAACAAAAAAATGAAACAAAATCACCTTGAATTTTTTTGAGAAACCTCCAAGATAAATTGTTGTTCTACACAATCTTGCAATGATCGTGATGAAAAATCCTCAAGAGAGTAGCATGCAGAGTGAAGAATAACTTGCATTATAAAAAAAGATAGGTTCTTTAAACAATTTCAAAGTCAAATGCGTGAGAGAGAGCATGAGATTTTTTTTTTTTAAATAGTAAGCTAAGTTGATTTTGTTCAATGTGACTAAATGCAAGAGCATTACGTTCCAAAAATATATAGGAAAGTAATGCTCCAACACTAGAATAAAATTTTTTCATTGGATGCTAGTCCATTGTGTGGATGTCCATGCAGAGTGCTCTCATGTGAAAAATTATAGACACAAAGGGTCAATAGCCTTATAAAATTAGCATAAATGGATAATTTAGGTGCTAACATTTTGAAATTAAAACATTCGATATTAAGGGCTAAAGGGAGGACACTGTGTAGTGTGTAATTGCAATGGTATGCAATTTATGACACTACATTTTGTGGACCCACTTTAATAGGCATATGAGCTACACTAAATATGTATGCTAAAGTAGAAAATGAAAATCACAAATGTTGCCAAAGATACTGTAGAGGATGAAAAATCTTCAAGGTAAATATGCCCCCATAAAGAAGACCTGCAAAAATAACTAAAATATCTTGCACAAAACATAGATTATGCAAAGCCTCAATAAACAAACACGTTAGCTAAAATATACACTTAAACATGAGGAAAGAACAAAACAAATACTCATACAAAAGCAACATTTAGGAAGAGAGAGAACAATAAGAGCTTGAGATAAATGATTTAATAGGTATGACTAGCAAGTTGCATTGTGCTAGAGTCAAGGAAATATTTTGTATTGACCATGGTTACTACAAGTTGCATTATAGGATAACTATGAAAAGGGTCAACCATCTGAGAGCCTGCAATCTAGCATTTTGTATTATACTAGATGGCTAATATGCTACCAAGCTACAAAGAAATCATGAAGATTAATGATGTTTGAAAATTGAGAAAGTAGGGTGTGTGCATTGTGAGAGCCCCCTTAAAATAATTGCATGGTGCCAAGAATGCAAGTTATTTTTAGGAGAGAAAAAGAGAATATTCTTGAGAGGAAGCATCAAGAGGATTTTGTATCTTGAAACATATAACATTATGATCATTGGATGACATCACACGAGGTAGGGATATCACATGAGAATACATCACTCGTGCAAAAATACACTAAAGGATCCACAAACTTGGGGTCAGTATGAAGTCATGATGATCATGTATATCATATGAGGAAGGAAATATTAATTCAGCATTCCCCAAGTCTAGTGGAACTATGAGCACAAAAGAGAAAAGTTACATGAAATAAAATAACCAATTTGGGTTGACAAGAAAGAGGCCTAAATGCCTTGACACTTTGCATCATCACCAAAAGTTAAAAATGCAAAGGTACAAAAAATAGAAGAATGATGGTACACTTAGAATAATTGATTATAATTCATTTTCTCTATCTCCATATACCTATAAGGGTATCATGGGTCCTCCATGGTAGATTAACAAACACAAATAAGTACAAGGGAACAAAAAACAATCAAGCAAAGACCTATAATCTAAATAAATGAAAGAATAGCTCTAAGTAGCATCCTTAAACATATCATTGGTCTTCCAATCTTTATCATAAGGGAAGGGAGGTCGAGACTTTAGAGGAAGTACCATTAGAGAAATCCTAGGCATCCCACCAACAAAATAGCCAAGGAATTAGTTGCAATTACAATGTATTGCTAGGTAAATGTCAATAATCTTGTGAAGATCATGGACAGTGCTATAATATCCATGAAGGACTTTAACAAGTACTCCTAATGAGGGAATACCGGTGAATCATTATAGATTAGTTGATAAGGGGACTGTAACTACTAATCTCATAAATGGGAGAAATGATAGGAATAAAATAAGTTCGAAATTATTTTGTGAGGAGAACATATGAAGAGTGGTATAGAGGTGGTGGATAATGTGGGCTTAGTTTTTGTTGGTAAGGGAGAGCGGGATAATGTTTGGGATTTATTTCGGGAGGTGAAGGGGGATATTAATGTCAATGGCAATGGGACAAAGAACATCTGGAAATATCTTGTGGCCAGTACACTAGAATGGAACAAGGTTGGAAAGTGTGGTGTTGGAAATGATAGATGTGTTAGGAATGTACAACATAAAGAAAGGAGGGACATTATGAAGTTTTTGAATGAGTGCCAAGGAGTCCATCAAAGGAGCTAAGAGAATCTACACCCTTTTGGGGGGAGGCTCATCACCATCACAAGGAGGGATAGAAGGTACTACACAAGGAGTACTAAGAAGTTGATAAATGGGAGGAGGCATGAAAATATATGGAGGTGGTTGCATGGGAGGGGGATGATGAATAGAGGACATCTCCATAACCACCTACTCATGAACCAATGCACATTGATGATATTTGCATTCACACACAAGATGGTTACAATGATGGTGAGGTCCATGGGCAACTGTAGGAGGAGAACTAGATCACTCTACTCTAATTGTGGGATTTTATTCACCTTTAAAATAGGAAGAAGAATAGTCCCAATAGGTAGAGGCTGAGAGATTTGGGGTACACACATGTAACTTGCTTCATAGGTACTTTCCTCTTTCTATCATAAGGGTGATTGAGGGAATGAAAGGTACCATTGGAAGGAAAATTGTGGGTGTTGGAAAGGATGATTCCCATCCAATAGGCTGCATTCATTTTCCTAGTTAAGTGGTAGGTCGAGGAATGACATGAGCCATTAGAGGGGAAAAAACCTAAGGAGATGATTTCAACAATATGGATGCATTTCCTCAATCTATTGTACTAACATGTGGAGGATATGAGGTATTGTAGGAAGTTGGGAGACCTTAGGAGGAATAGGAGGTCAACCCAATGAAGGATTCTTTTCCATAGCTACCATAAGGGTAAGAACAAGTATAAAGAGTGTTGTTTTGGCTGGGTAACTAAGAAGCAACTGTGGGAGAAGAAGAAGAAATATTTGAGGAGGAGGACCTTGCAAAACTCACTTTGAACTTTAAATAATCTTTGTAGATTGATGAGAGCCAATTATGATCTATTTTATGCTATATTTTGGCCTATTTCGTACACCTTCATATCCATTTCCATACTCCATTTCTATTCCATTTTCATATTAGTTTATCATTTACGTTGCACATGATTAAATATTAATAAGTGATATTTAATATAGTTTTGAGATTAAATTATGAAAATTAATTATTGATTGTCTTTACTAATATGCATTGCTATTGGAAGCCTTGAAAAATATAGATTGCAACACGTAGTCTTCCTGTCACATTCCATACAAAACTTAATGTCATTTTTTGGTCAGGAACTGTTGTACATTACTTTGTGAACCAACAAGTTATTTTTTGTCATCTTTCCAACAAATGATGTTAGATTCCAAGGTGGCGATGGTTAAAAATTCTCATGACTATTATTTATTCTGCCAAGTTGTTCATTCACATATACCTCTATGATGGTTATGATCTTATTGGCCACATGGACTCTTAATTCTACCACTTTCATTCATGTCATCACATCAATTTGATCTATAGATCTTCAATTATTGCATGAATGATTTAATGCCTACTTCTCTTTGCCAACTCAGTTGAATCATGGTGAAAGTACGTTTGTAGAAAACCTATGGTGGAGAAAAACCCATGTGGAGAAACTTGTCTCTTTTCCCGTTAGCTACATTTGGTTGTCGTTATAACAATGATGTTCTCAATATGTTTCTAGCTATTTGCATACCACCTCAGCATCATCATTTTGTATGGATCTATGATTCGTTGTATGAGAAAACCTGTGGTTAATTTGCTAGCTGTTTGGTGGAAACAAAAATTCACATGCTTCCTATTTTGGTTTGCCATTGTAACTAAGGCATTTTTAATGCCAACAGTCAAATTTGTATGTACACCAAAATTTAGTTAGGATGACCGAACCAAAACTACCTTGTTTAGCCAGCTATTGTTATAACCTTGAGCTATATATCTTAGCTAAAACATAGCTTTCTACACACATATTTTATATAGATTTTGGCGTAAGAATGTTTCGGTAGAAAAATATGTTGTGCAGACTGTAATATTTTAGGATGAATAAGATAATATTATTTTGATCAAAGTAGTGTAGAAGGTTGTTCATGTTCCTTCACTGGGCATACTGAGAAGGCAGGATCCACTTCTCAAGATGTCTGGTGATTTATAATATATTAGCTGTGTGTTTATTTATTTATTTTATTAAATGTAGTTTCTATTTTATTTGCAGGCATAGTTTGTTGTTTATTTTTCGTAAGATTATTTTCTAGATCAAATATTCATGCTTTATATTGATTTATGATCTCTAGATTAGTTTTCTTTGGAAGCTACGCATTTAATTTATGTTGTTGTTGTTGCTGCTACCAGGAAGTGATAGTTCTTGTCGCTAGTCTCATTTTGATTTGTTGTAGAATTGTTTCTGTGTGTTCTAGCTGCATTTCATCCCCACTCATCTCACTAATTTCACGCCTTCAATTGGCATATAGCCACAACACCTCTCACAAGTTTAGGCCCCCATATTGACACGTATAGACCAAACTGTAATTTATTGTAAAGTATTAAATCCTTCTTATGATTTGTACCCAGTGTTGGCCTATCATAGATCAAGTCATAATGAGGTTGCCAAGGTCCTAAAGTAGTAGGCTAGAAGTGATCAAGAGATAATTCATCACAAGAGATGAGTGGTTTGTGTGTGAGGGGGATAATGTTAGATTGAGAACAAAAGCAAACATGCTAATCTAAGAATCTAAACTAAGATCAAACATATTAATCTAAGATCTAATCCTACACATACGAAATGAACTAAGCTATTTGAACATACATAAATGAATCTACGATTACTAAATTGAATGTAAAAAATAACATAGTGTTATCATCCTATAGCAAAGTGTATTTTCCTGATGTTGGGTTGTTCTTATCACCGTGAAGCCTCCAAAGTTCATGTGCAAAATCTTGATGAGTGATTGTCTTGGGTTGGTTGATCGAAGAAATGAGGTTGAAGCACCAGCAATGGTGATTATGAATGTCAACAATACTTTGTTGTGCAAATGATGTTGATTCTTCAATCCTTATTTGTGAGGAAAGGGGTTTGTTATATAGAAAATGATATTTGAAATGGACGATCAAGATCGTGTTGGAGAATATCTAGATCAATGGTCAGAGGGTGTTGAGAGGATTTAGACATGAGAAGATTGTGAAAAGTTGATTGCACAATTTGGGTGATTGAGAAATAGATTGGCTAGTCAGGGATTAGATTGATCAGTCAGGATTTTAGATTGTCTAGTCAAGATTTAGATGGCTTAGTTAGGAAATTGATGGCTTTGTTAGGAATTTGATTGATTATTAATAACTTAGATTGCCCAGTTAGCAATTTAGATTGAATATTTAACAAATTAGATTGCTTAGTCAACAATCATAATTTTCTCAATCAAAAAGTGGGTGAGGAATATGAATTAGTTGATTTAATTAATTAATTCCTTTTTGGAGTTGAACGTGCAAATCAAGTTTGACTTTTGCAAACAAAGTTGCATTAGTTTGATTTGATTTTTGATAATTGATTTTAATAGTTTGATTCAATTATTCAAATTTTGGCAAGAAAGTGTCATAATTAAATTATTATGATTTAATAATTTAATCAACTTAGGGGAATAAGGTGATTTAGCGATATAATTAAATAATTGGCATTATTTAATCAATCAGGACAAAATAAAGTGAGATTAGGACTTCACTAAAAAAATGTAATTTATTTAATTGGTCAAAATGATGAAACATGAATTAATCAAATAATATTTGTTTGATTTAATTAATGGCAGAATTAGGGTTTTTAAGACTTTATTAAATAAATGAAATTTATTTAATTTGTCAGAAATGATGAAAAACTGAATTAATTAATTAATGTTGTATTATTCAATTAATAACAAACTTAGAGTTTTCCAGATTTTATTAAATAAATGAAATTTATTTAATTTGTGAAAAATGATGAAAAAGTGAATTAATTAAATAATGTTGTATTATTCAATTAATAATAGAATTAGGGTTTTGAATGTTGTTTCGAGGTGGTGTGATGTTGTATGATGTTTCGAGATGTTATGAAAGGATTTTGAGATGTCGTAGGATGATTCTGAGATTTTCTGAGATATTACAGGATGTTTTTGAGATGTTTCAGGGTGATTCTGAGATGTTCTAAAATGATTCGAGATGATTCCAAGATGTTTTGAGACATTCCAAGATAATTTTGAGATTTTTTGAGTCATTCCTAGATGATTTTGAGGTGTTTCAAGATGATTTTGAGTCATTTTGAGATGTTACGAGATGTTCTGAGATGATTTTGAGTCATTTTGGGATGATTCTGGGATGTTTCGAGATGATTCTAAGTCATTTCGAGATGTTGCAAAAAATTTCAAGATGATTCTGAGTCATTTCGAGATGTTACAGGATGTTCTAAGATGATTTTGAGTCATTTTGAGATGTTCTGAGATGATTCTGAGTCATTCTAAGATGTTACAGGATGTTTCGAGACAATTCTGAGTTATTACGGGATGTTGCAGGATGATGTTCAATGTTGTTTGATGTTGTTCGAGGTGGTTTGATGTTGTTCAATGTTGTTCTATGTTGTTTGGTGCTATTTGATGTTGTTTGATGCTATTTGGGGTGTGTGATAGGTGTTAAGTCAATTTTACATGTCTACAGTTTGTATCTATTATGATGGATTGTATGTATTATGCCTTCATGAGGAAATTTTAAGAATTTATTTATTACAAAGGAAAATTATTTCATGTAAGTTAGCCATTGAATGCCTAAGTTTACATAAAATAGGCTTGATTCAAGAACAACAAACAAAGTGTTTTCTACACATATTTTTCTAGCTTCAATTGATAAAGAAATAGAAACCATAGTTGGAAAAGATAAACCGTCATGTATGTGTATAGTGACTTGAGATTCATCATACTTGTCTTTATACAATTAGTTTATCAAGAGGATTTCCTTTGCAATTAAATTAACTCTTCTTGCAGGATCGACGAGAACCCCATCAATGGTTTTGTCACTAAAATATAGGAATGTAAAGAGGGTCATTCACTATCCCCATTGGTAAATCATTATTAGAGTAAGATATGGTAGGTGGAATAATGTTGTGCACACTTGATATGATCAAGGGAAATCATCAACCATGTTAACCATGTCACTCATTGGAGGAACATAATCAACATAAGAAAGAGAAGCATTAGTAGAAATAAAGTTGGATGAATGTGAGTGAAAGAGGTTGGTATAAATTTTCATATTTTGGTTTGGCTTCAATATAATTTTATTTTCCTTTCCTTTTATATCATGAATATTGATAGAACTTGAATCAATATGGTCTTGTACCAAGTGATTAAGACACATGCATTTCTTGGTATCATGTCTAGGGACATGTTGAAATTGACAAAATGAATTTTATATAATAGAAGCCATAAGAGGTTGGTTTGTTGGAAGAAGGTGAATAGGAGGTTATGTTATTAAATTATCTTTTAATATTTTTTGCATCATGCTATATAATGACTCAAATAGTTTCATAAATTGTATGTGTTGCTAAGAAACTACAACAGAGACATTATAAGCTTGTGATGTAGTTATAACATTTGTGTTTTTTTAAGAATTTATGTTTCTTATAATTATGAGAAGAAGAGGAACCATCCTAGTCATCAGAGGGATCCAATGAGGTAGAGCCCCCATACCGACTTATGAATTGGTGATAATCATGTAAGGTTGTAAAAATATGATCAAAGGAAGTGTACTTCATTAATAATATTTTATCTCGTAGCTCTGGTTACAAGTTTCCAATAAATACTCTCTATACATCATTTAAATCAAGGAGCACATATGGGATTTGTGAAAATAAATATTGGTATTGAAAGATAAAATTAGTTACCTTCTTAATAGGTACCTTCTTGCAATGGAAGAGGCCAATGAAGGTGATCGATGGTCCAATGTTCACTTGAAAATTCTAGAGGAGTTGGTTTGTTAACTATTCAAATATGCAAAAATAATGATCATGGGTTGAGAAAAATTATTCCAATGCAGTTTCTTTCAACAACTACAATAATTTTTTTTCTATATTAAAATAAAAAGTCACTAAGTAAAGTAGTGAAAGCATAAACATGTGTTTAAGAGTCATCTTTCTTGTTAAACTTCTCGAGCCTAGACACCTCAAAGATAATAGGTAAGGGTGTAGCAAGCATATTTAATGAAAGGGGACTGAATCTATAATAAGGATTGATTAGTGGCTGAGATGATGTGTTGTTAAGGTGGTGAGTTGTCTTTACAACTGGCCAACTATATGAATTAATTGGTTAAGCACGAGATCAAAAGTTTTCATATAATTGGTGTATGTCTATGGGCTAGTGGATGCAAAAGCAATAGAACATGAGCACTAAGAGGTGCTAAATATTCTTCCATAGAAACTGGAAGAGAAACCACTAGAAGTATCAACTAATATGGTCATGAATGTATTAGTCACCATGTGCATGGTAGGTACTAACATTGACATGGAAACTTGTGTGCTAGTAAAATTTAAATGAAAATTTGCAATATTTGTGTAGATAGAGGTTAAGACAAGACATTATTTTGGATAATGTGTTTAACCCTCTAATAAATTCAGGAGACTATGGCTTAGCTACTAGAATTTTATGAATAACATCAACCACAAGTATTGCTTTGGTGATGGATATGTGCAGGATCATCATGGAAAAAACAAGCCCTTAAGTGGCAATAAAAATTCAAAAAATCTGAGTTAGGCAACTTGACATAAAAAATTGAATAAGTTATCTATATTATTTCAAAAATATGTAAGAATATAATTTGTAGCAAATTGAATGTAGTTTCTAAACTACTAGGTTTATTTTTAAAAAAATAAAATTTATTTGGTGAAAATTTGAAATTTCAATGCAGTAGTACTTAAATTTCAGGGAGAAAATAAGAAGTAGGTGTTTGTCTGACCACCCTAACCACAATAAAATATTTTAGATATAAGTAGATGACTCATGTACCGATGTGATGCATATTTTTTTGTAATTTATTTCCAAGTAAATAAATAATTATTATTATTTTTATTACGACTTTTACAAAATATAAAAACTCGTATGTCTGACCACCTTAATTTGGTCAAAACTTCATGAAATTCATTTTAAAAAAAAATCCTATAGCATGTGAAGTATAGAATGTGATGCATGTTTTAGATTCAAAAAATGTGATATTGTTTGAAAGACATAGATGTTTTTCAATTAGCCTATCAATCAAGACTTTAGTCGTAATTCAAATAAAAAATGAATAATAATTATTTATTAAATTCAAAGTAAAGCATAACTTATATTGGTGGAAAGCTGAGAATCTCCTTTAAAAACCCTTTTCATTTCATCAAATTTGGGTAAAAAAAAGGTTGTCAGCCACATGGGCCATCATGATCCTGCACATACCTTGATGGTGTTTCTTGCTAAGAATTCTTGAAAATGATGTGAGTTATGATCTAATGTTTGAATTTGTGAGAAAGGCACCTATAGAGTAGCCTCATGATCAAAGCCCCCATTCAAAGGAGAAGAAGCGTGATATGGAGAATCAAGATCAAGAGTAAATGTAGGAGGGGAGTTAGGAATCCTAGTAGTGAATTATTCTTTAGAGAAATGAAGACCAATACAAATAGGTGTTGAAAAGGGTCTAGATTGTGACATGATTTATGTTTGAAGAATCCTTCTTACTACATCACTTGAAGAAAGATATTGAGTTGTAAAACTCATAAGAGAGTTTACAACACTCAATCTAACTATCCTTCAAATAACAAGATAAAAATGCTTGTATAATTTTTTTTAGTTTGGTGTTTATTTAATATGTAAAAGGTTTATTTGTAAAATGTCAAGTTCACCAAAATGTAGTATATAAAAAATATAATTTAACAGAAAGTTCTCAAACCTTTTGAGATTAATTATTCAGATAGAAAAAGATGTATTGATCTTGGAAAATATTATGTAGCTTTTGAGAAGTATCTACCATGGATACCAACACATAACACATACATCCTTGAGTTGCAATTTCATTACATAGATGTGAAACAAAATATATGGAAATTGTTCCTACGTAGAAATGTAAACAAAAGAATTATAGAGTATGATAAATTTTTTATCTATTATAAATAATGATAAAACTAACTATTTAAATGAAAACAAGGATACTTGAAGGATACAATAAAATTAAGCTTGTTTCCTCAAAAGATGGCATGCACATACAAAAGAAAGATAAAATGTTTTTGTATGGTTGTTTAGTGGCTTGCCTTAGTCAAACCTCCATTTTGGTATTTCTAACTCTACAACAACCAAGATTTTTTGAATAAATGAAAATATGATAACTTTAAAAAATGCCACAACTTGTGATATAAATTATTTAATAACAATATGATAACACCCGAGATTATCAAATACTAACATAAAATGAAAGATATAAGGAAAAAAGGGAACAAAAAAATGAAACATAATCACCTTGAAGCTTTTTGAAAAATATCCAAGATAAATTATGTTGCTTCAATATTGATGTTCTACATAGTCTGGAGAAGATGGTGATGAAAAAACATCAAGAAAGTAGCATGCAAGGTGAAGAATAGCTTGTTGTATTATCAAAACAAGAGAGCTTCTTTGAAAAGTTGCAAAGCTGAATGTGCAAGAGATCTAGACCATGAGAAAATTATTATTATTTTTAAATAGTAAGCCAAGTTGATTTTGTTGAATGTGACTACATGCAAGAGCATTATACCCAAAAAATATGCAGGAAGGTAACACTCCAATAACCATTGTAATCACTTTCTTTACAAGACACTAGCATGCCATCCAAATGTCCACACAAAACACTCCCATCCAAAAAAATCTAAAAATAGAGGGTTGAGAACATTATAAAATTAAAATAAATGGATAATTCATGTGCTAACATTTTGAAATTAAAACATTTGATATCAAGGGATAAATGGAGGACACCATGTAGTGTGAAAATTGTAAGAGTATGAAATTTATGACACTACAACATGTATGTATAAAAGGAAGGAAAAAATATAGTTTGTGGAAATAATCTAGAATAATGAACTTTAAGTATTCATTTTATGTAAATATTTTTTATAACTTTTTGGTTATAAGGAAGCATTCATTTCTAAGTCATTCAAAAATATATATAATGAATGTATGCAATGTTTACAAAAAATAATGGAATTTTTATAAAATGCCTTATTATTATAAAAATTAAATCACTTTGTAACTATCACTAAAAGCATCACCCTTGAGGTCCCAAGGTATATCTAAATTTATAAATAATAATAAAGATTTTGTATGCATGCACTATAACAATTTATGTAACATTATTTGAATGGAAATAACTCCATTCATTAATTGTAACAAATTATAAAGTAATCCCATGAATTACACTAAATAGTGGGATATGTGATTGTGGCTATTTAAATAATAGGATACATGCCACCACAAACAAAATTGATTAATAGAAAAAACTAAAAAAAATATAGGCTACAAGATAGGTCAATATTTAGGGCATAGAAGTGTTAATGTTGTAAATATGTGAAAATATCTAGCAAGAACATATATTTTAAATAAAAAATAAATGAGCCACATTAACATCACAAAGCTTAATTATAGTTGTATTAAGAAGTTCAAAAGTAGAGATTGTGGTTTTCATTTTTTCCTTGACATCTAATTAGAAGATTATTGTGGATTGATCCCATCCTATGTCATGTGTGCCCAATTCCTCTACTTTAATCTCCCAATTCTCAATCTAAGTTCCTTAATATAAAGTTCTACCAATGAATACGAAAATTTGGTATTGATGACCTTTATTTAATTACTAGAACAAGGGAGGAACATTGCAAGGAAACCATCCTACATGATGATGGATTCTAGACCTACTATATTTACCTCATTTATCATATCTCTTGCATGGAGAAGTAAGGCCATAAGGATATAACTAGAACAAGGGAGGAACATTGCAAGGAAACCATCCTACATGATGATGGATTCTAGACCTACTATATTTACCTCATTTATCATATCTCTTGCATGGAGAAGTAAGGCCATAAGGATATACCTTGGTTATAATTCATGTGCATAGCCCTAGTATTTGAGAAAGTCTATAGATCTTGCAAGTGTTAATAATCTAAGGCCATCTTGGAAGTTAGATTATGAATTATGAATAGGAATATGAAATAAAAAATAGTATTTCAGCCTAAAAAGAATATATCATTGAATAAATTGATAAAATAATAATTTTTCTATATTTCCCTAGTTAATAATAGCTTTATATGTCAATGCAATGAAATAACTTGCACAATAGAAGAATATGATATTGAATATGCTGCAAATACTTGATAATAACTAAGAATAACAAGCCACTTTGAGGGGGGAAACCTCCAAATATCTCCAATGAGAACACAATTCACAATATGATGATGAAATAAGACTCACAACCTCCTATATATACCTAATTATGCCTAGGATATCACCCAGGCTGAATTAGATAACCGTGTATAAGCCCTAGGCCAACCTAATCAACTAAATAACAATATAATAATGATAATATGACTTAATTAGGAGTTAATATTTCCACAAGCCGACTATTCATAGCCTGATGTACTCTAATATTAAGGATGTAGCATGCCCCCCTCTTTAGATAAGCATTGTCCTAAATGTTAGGTAGTTTTGGATGCTTTTGCATGAAATCCTCATCCTCCCATGTGGAATCTTCAATTGGTAAATTATTCCATTGGATGACATATTGAGTGAGTGTTTTGGTCCTTAGCTTCCTTATGCATTTCTGAAGAATACATTTTGGTTCCAATATGATTCTTCCTTCTTCATCAAGATTTGGTAATATTGTCGGAGTAGGGATATTATTACCAATTACCTTCTTCAAACAAGAAACATGAAAAAATGGGTGTATCTTTGTTGTTGATGGAAATTCAAGCTTGTAGGAAACACTACCTATCTTCTGCATGATTTGATATTGGCCATAATATTATGGAGACAACTTGTTATTCTTTGATTGTTGCTTTAGTGACATTTTCTTGTAAGGTTGCAATCTCAAGAAAACCCAATCTCCAACTTCAAAACTTCATTCACTAGGTGTTGGTCTGCCTATTGCTTCATTTAGTTTTGTGCCATGGATAGATTCTCTTTAAGTCTTGAAAGTACTTGTTGTTGATGAATCAAGTGGTCCTCCATAGTGTGAACTATTGCTGACACCTTTAATGATGATGGGATGGAAGGAGGATGATATCCATACAATGTCATAAATGGAGACATTTTTGATGAACTATGGAAGGAAGTGTTATACCACCATTCTGCTAGTGGTAGCCACTCTACCCATTGCGACTGTTTATTTGAAGTGAAACGTAGATATCCTTCCAAACACTTATAATTAACAATCTCTATTTTCCCATTAGATTGTGGATGATATGAAGAACTATGAGCCAATTGAGTACCCAAACATTTGAATAAATTTATCTAAAATTTACTAGTAAAGATAGGATCACAGTCACTAACAATAACCTTGGGTATACCATGTAGCTTTTGAATGTTCCCCAAAAATTATTTTTCCACTGTAATTGATGTAAAAGGATGTGATCGTGCAATAAAATGTGCATATTTAGTGAGGTGATCTACTACTACCATGATGCTATTCTTACCATTAGATCTTGGAAGCCTAGTGATGAATTCCATGGAGACCTTTTCCCAATGCTGACTAGGAATAACTAAGGGTTTCAAGAGACCCAGTGTCTTAATTGTCCCCCCTTTATTTCATTGAAAAACTAAACACTCTGCCACAAATTTTTGAACATTCCCTTTGAGACCTTCCCAAAATAAGTCTTTCTTGACCCGATGATATGTCTTCAAAAATCTTGAATGACCACCCACTGGAGACTCATGTAACTCTGTGAGAATATTTTTTTTGAGAGATGAATTCTTGCAATGATACAATCACTCTTTATACCACAAGGTATCTTCCTTCCAAATTTTTTTTATCTAAACTACTAGGATCACTTATTAATTGTTGAATAATATTACTAGTAGCCATATCATTTTTCCACTCTTCTTTGGCTCCTTCTACCCAATCTTCTTGTAATATTGAAAGGGAACATAATAAAGCTTCATCCTTATCATCCTTCCTCGATAGTGCATCTGCCATAATATTTTCCTTCCTTTTCTGATATAAAATCTCAAAATCATATCCCAACATATTAGTAACCCATTTTTGTTGTTCTTCAGAAGATAATATTTTTTCCAAAAAATATTTTAGGCTATCATGATTTGTCTTAACCTTGAAGTTTCTACCCCTTAGATAAAGCCTCCATTATTTTATTGCATGAAGAATAGCTAGCATTTCCTTCTCATAAATGGGTTTGATTTGATTCTTACCCTTTAACTGATGGATCTCAAAAGCAATGGGTCAACCCTCTTGCATGAGAACTACACCTATACCATTTCCTAAATCATCACATTCCACAATAAAATCCTTTGTGAAATTGGGAGTGGAAAGCACTGGATTTGTGCACATAGCCTCCTTTAACAATTCAAATGTTGAATTAGTAGATTCATTCCAATTAAAAGAATCCTTCTTCAATAAAGTTGTGAGGGGTGCTTCTATAAGACCATAATTCTTAAAAAATCTTCCATAGCATCCTATCAATCCCAAAAAGGCCCTTAATTTCTTAATGGTTTTGGGAATAGGCCATTCCATGATAGCCTTAATTTTTTTAGGATCCACATTTACTCCTTCATGTGAAACTATGTGTCCTAAGAACTCCACCTCATGAAGACCAAAAGCACACTTGGATGGCTTAGCATAGAGTTTATGCTCTTCAAGAACTTGCAATACTTGATCTAAATGTTGTAAGTGTTGGATCAATATATCATAAAAAACACTAATACAAACTTCCTCAAGAAATTTTTAAAGATGGAGTTCATCAAACTTTGAAATGTAGGCAGAGCATTGGTAAGACCAAATGGCATCACCTAAAAATAATAATGACCCTCATGTGTCCTAAATGTTGTCTTACAAATATATTACTCCTTAATTCAAATATGGTGATAGCCAAATCTAAGATCTAACTTTGTAAAATACATAGCTCCATTCAATTCATCTAGAAATTCATCAATGAATAGAATAGGAAACTTATCTTTGATGGTGTACATGTTGAGCACTCTATAGTCTAGATACATGCACCAAGTTTCATCCTTCTTCTAAACCAACACCACAAGCGAAGAGTAAGCACTTTAGCTATGTTTTATAATTCGTACCTCTAACATCTCCTCAATAATATTTTATATCTCACTTTTCTATAAATGTGGGTACTAGTAAGGCCTGATTTTGGGTGGTTGACTCCCTGTAAATAGTTGTATGGCACGATCATGATCCCTCTTAGGAGGAAGTCCTTTAGTTATATCTCCAGAAACCATTGAGTGATTCTCAATTATTTCTTGCAAATCTGGATGGGTGGGAGCATTAGATTGTGAGAATTCTAATGAACATAACTAGGCCACAAATCCATCAACTCCTTTCTTAAGCAAATTTTGCATTTGATGAGAACTCACCATTTGTGGGGACTTTTCCTTCAAGCCTATTAGCTCTATTGTCTTTCCTTCTAATTGGAATATCATGAAAAATTCTTGGAAGTTCATCTCAATTGTTCCTAAAGTAGTAAGCCAATTTACTCCTAAAACAATCTCTATTGCACCCATGGAGATAGCATACATTGGGCTATCAAGTTGATAATCTCCCATGGATAATTTAATGCTATGACACTTTATAGAACAACTGATAGTACCACCATTTGTAATCAAGACCTGAAATTCTGGAGTTGGATATATAAAACAAGTTAGATGAGTTTCCAACCTTTTGTTGATGAAATTGTGAGTACTACCTGAGTTGATCAACATTGTTACCTTTTTCTTCTTTAAGAACCCAAATAACTTGAGAGTTTGTGGGGCACTAAAACCAGAGAGTGCATGACAAGAAGTGATTGGATGTGATTCATTATCTAAATCCCCATCCCCCTCTAATATTAGTTCCTCCTCTTCTTCCTTACTCGGCCCTTCAATATAAAATAGTTTCTTTTTACTACATTTATGCCCTTGATTATATTTATTGTCACAATTGAAGCATAACTGTTTTGCTCTCTTCTCCTCAATTTTTTGTGGAGTCAACCTAGTAGGATATGGTAGTGAATGTGTGGGAGATATCCTTTCACTAAAATTTATATTCCCTTGTCTCCCACTAGCCAAAAACTTCTCCACTTGTCTTGCCATTACTATTGCTTTTGATAAGGGTTGTGGTTGGAACAATCGTACTTCATATTTTATGTGATCCTTTAAACCACCTAGAAATAGTTACTTCATATTGTCTTTTGCCATATTCTCTACTCTCAGAGAAATGGTTTGGAATTGCTAAATATAATCTTTGATCATGCATGTTTGCTTTAAATTAGTGCTTTGGAAAAAGTAGTTATCCATAAAGTTATCTCCATAATGGGTAGCGAGTTCCTCTTGAAAAATTTACCATGTGACCACACAACCCTTTTTTCTCTTCTCATCACATAACCAACAATACCAAATAAATTGATTTGGTTCTAGGTGTAGACACTGAAAAATTTCCTAAGTCTACGAGCACCATTTTTCTTGGTCATCGTCCTTCGATAATTGAATAATTTTAATTACTTGATTATTCCTAACCATATTCCTCTATTCATTAAATAATTTTAATCATTTAATTAACTCACTCTTTAATCTTTATTCTATCACGACCAATTAAATAAATTAATTGTGTTGCTAATATCCCCCTTTCTCCAATAATTAAATAAATTAATCTTTATTTGATTATTTTCTTATCACATTTAATCTATGGTTAAATAATAATATTAATTATTTAACTATTCACTTCCTCTTTTAATTCATCTATTATTAAATAATTGTCAAAATTATTTAATTGTCCACATGTCTCTTGTATTAAATAATTAAGTCAATTTAATTATTTAATCCCCCTTTTCCATTTTCCCTCAAATAAATTATTTATTTTCCACTTGTCCATTTCCTCCATTTTCCCTTTTTCTCAAATAAATTATTTGGATAAATTATTTATTTATGCATCCCTTTTGGTCAAATATGCCTTGCTCATGGTCTTTATTTTTGACATAGCCGTCTTTGTCAGGGCCCTTTATGCTTGTCATAGCCGCTAGGCGTCATGGTCGTCGACTTCATAGAATTCATCGTGTACCTCTTTTTGGTGCATCAATTCTCCACCATTGATCTTGGCATCTTTCTAGAAACTTGATCTTGGCCATCCATTTCGTAGCCTCCCTCTCACGCGTCCTCATCCGTTGATCTTGGAATCTTTCTAGAAGATCAATCTTGTCCACCTGTTCGAATGGTTGTCTATAAAAGAGACCATTCTCCTCCATTTTCACCTTAACAACCATTTATCTCCAACTTTCTACTTACGATTTATAGGTTATTGCACAAGTGAAACAATAAATCTGAGGGAAAGATTGCAAAAGAAGAAATATGAGAGACAAGAGAAGTGAAGCAACTACAATGGGAAATGATTATTTTGAATGCATTTAGTTTATCTCTCATTGTTTGTATTCCTTTGTTTGAGATTGGGTTTTTAGTTTATATGTGTTGGTTGTCACTATATCTAGGCTAAAACTAATTTTACCCCTTCTTACATTGGTGAAATCGACGTGAATAGTAGTTTTGCAAGATTTCATATGGTTTTTTGTGTGTTTTTGCAGATTTTAGGTATGGAACAATGCAACTGATCAATATAGTGATACATTTTCTAGGAAATGACACATTTGAATGAAACAATGATGCATTTTATGAGGGGTGATGCATCTATTGAGGCCCTGTGTGGGTAGTAAAATTCAAATTCAAAAACATGATGCAATTGATCTGGTGCGATGCAACATAGTGATGCAATTGCTGAAAGAAATAACACATTTGTCTGCTTGGTATAAAGTTCCATTTTTTAGTATCTTTTTGATTTTTCTTTTGAATTTTGAGTAGAGTAGTGTTTTCTAGTTATTGATCTTTTGTTTGCAGCATGTGGCTTTGGAGTGGAGCTCTAAAAACTACTTCTCTTGAAGCAACAAAAAAAATTGGCTCTCTAGTTTATCTTTTTAGTCTTCTAATTTATTTTAGTTTTTATTTTCTGAGTTATTTTAGTTTCCTTATTTTCTAATTGAGTTTAGTGGTTAATTCCTGAATTTAGTTTGATCTTTATCCTTTTGTGCTAACAAGTGTTGCAGCTTTTTCGTTGGTCCAAGATATCTTTGAGAAACTACTAATGAGTGGTTTTGTATATTTTCGTATGTCGAAGACTTTATTTTGAAACTACTCATTTTCTTTAGATTAGATCACATTTCAATTGGTGCTTAAAAAGAGCGATTGTCTTTTTTCACATATATTTAACTAGGGGGTTAATGACCCACTATTTTTGTGCTTGTAAGATGGTAGGTGTATGCTGTCACCTTGTGCAAACTTGGTGATCAAAAGATAAACCCATATTTTTATGTTTTTAATCCATTAAAAGGCCCTGCTACCCCACTTTGAAAGGTTGGAATGACCCAAGGGGTAACGGGCTAAAGCCAAATCCTTACTAACCACTATATAAATGTGTGATTGCAAGGAATTTTTGCAATCAATGTGAAGTGGTGCATGATAGCTCTCCCCAAATATATTTATGATGCAAAAATTCCTTGTTATAAGGTTTGAGAGACCTCTTGAGGGAGTTTATCATAGTATCCCCCAAACTGGATGCCCTTACTAGAAACCTTTGTGTAGTAAGCCAAAATCCTTCTATTTACTCGCGCAGGAGGTCAAATCTCCAAAGTTGTCCCACATTTTTGTGGTTCATTATAGAGATGAAAAATTTCTTGAGATCCTTGTGGTCTTAGAGAATTCAGAACTTGGTGATGAGATCGAAATATGCTCATGATTTGAATATCATGATGTATTTTTAAATACCCTTACTCTTTTGCTGATGGTTGTTTAAACTCTTTGATTAAAGAATTTTTATCTAAAATCAGGTAGTATCCTGTAGCAACACATTCCTATAGTCCTGCAGCTTAACATCTTTGTGTGTCTATATTTATTGTCCTGTTTGACCTCCCAAATGATTGATATAATGTATGTGGTTTTTGGATAATGAAATGGATTTAATGTGTGATTAATGAATGTGTATTGTGTTATTATGTGCGTGCTTTCTTTCGCTTCTGTCACCATGTGTATCACAGGTTGTTGAAAGAGGCATGAATGAGTCAAAGCGCATCAGATCTCAACCCTACAGTAAAGTCCATTTCCAGCATGACATCGAGGAAGTTGGTCCAGTGAAGACTCTCTGATCGAGTCATTGGGAGGAAATCTAAATGATCATTAATCTAGGAAGAGTGGAATGCTAGATTCTCTCTGAATCGGTTGAATAGATATGCTTTCATTTATGAGAAGTCTATTCCTTGATGTCAGGAGGCATTTATGTCCATGTCTTTCTCTATTAGAGTTAGGTAGTTAGTTGCTTTTTTATAAATAAGTGTTCCTCCTACGTGAGTGAACAGATTAGACTAGACTAGATACAAGAGAACAATACAGAGTGTGTTAAGATTAGTATTATAATGAGAAATAGAGTTTTGTGTTAGTTTTCTTACAAGCAGAATGATCAATGTATATGGTTCCAAGTTTATGAATAAAATTATATGAAGTTTTGAGTTCAACTCTTGCATAAGCTGGTTGATGCTTGCTAAGGGGGCCCACTTAGTGAGTATCTATAGTTAAGTGTTTATTTCCTATTGATTATAAGTTAGAATTTCATTCTCGAAGGTTTCAGTGCAAACTCAGTCTTATATTGTTCCTGCAGCGTCGGGAATCCATCCTTGAGTTTGTTCGTGCAGCATAAGACCAGTTCATAGTTTGTTCCTTAGTAATAGTTGTCATGATTTCTGCTTTGATTAAGTTATGCTTAAGCTAAGAAGACTTTACATTACGTTCCTGCATCCTAAGTAGAATTCCTTCCAAGCATTTATTTCTAGTAAATTATGGCTAAAACTGGTTCTTAGTGCACACACAGTGCCGCTCCATTTCAAGTATACATTCCCTGGTTTGACAATGTAAATGAACGACCATAAGAAGATGTTAGTCACCTGCTGGAATGTCCAATTCCCAGGTTAGGATTTTCCATGACTTTTATATCCTTTTGTGGGTGACAACCATTTTTGGCGCCATTGTCGGGGATGGTGTCAAGCTAAGAACCTGTCATAGTCATTGATTAGCAGTAGTTTAGTGTGATTATTCAAGAATTTTCAAATTCCTTCAATTTTTAGTTAAGTCCGTTACATGCATAGAAGAAGAGATGCTCTAGGAAGATTCCTCCCTAACCTTCCATTCATTGATAACGATTTTGAACCAGCTTATAATCTATTTGAGGAAGGAGGAGACCAAGATATCAATCCATTTGCTGAAAACCTACTTGCTGAATTTCCCTTTGACCTAGCTGATGAAGAACCTCAAGAAAATCCATTTGCTTTGATACTCTATCAAGCAAATATGGCACAAAATCCACCTAATCGACCTCCTGCTTTTGAATTCCCTATCATAGCCCAACAAGATAATGATAACCTTAAAAATATTCCTTCTTCATTACTTCCCAAGTTCTATGGACTAGTTACAGAGGACCTAGACACTTTCTTGTTTGAGTTTGACATCCTCTGCCGCAGCTATGATTACACTTTAGATGCTCACAAGCTGAAGTTGTTTCCTACTACTTTGAAGGAGGGAGCTCTTAGATGGTTTATGAGTTTGGGAAGGAATGCTATCAATGGTTTATGAGTGTGGTAGTAAGGGTGATGATATATTCTAAATTCAGAAAAAGGAGGAAGAAAGCCTGGAAGACTATATCTCAAGGTTCTTGTTTTCCCTGAAAAAGAATTCAGACCATACTCTCAATGAAGAATATCGAAAACTACTTTTTCTGAGGGGAATCAATGATGGCTGTATTGATGCCCTGGATTTGATGGGAGGAGGAGATATAACCCAAGTGCCTTGGGATGATATTAAGTCCATATGTCGCAACTAATCTCAAGAAAATGTCAAGAAGGGTAGAGGTCATCAAGCTACAGTGGGAAAGTCTTCTACTAATGGAGTTTCACGGATGGAGATCTCAAATTTTCTATCTAATTTCAAGAAGGATATCATAAATAACATGGCTACATAGTTGGATACTATGCAAGCTCAAAAGAAACATGAGGAAGCTGAAGCAATCTTGGCTGAGTTCTATCCACATTGCAAACAGAAGAAAACGTGACTGCAGATGTAAGATGGTGGCTAACCTGGAGGCTAAGCAATTACCTACTGATTTTAAGGTAGTAGAGGGTGATGATGACCAAGTATTCTTTGTTGCACAAAGGTGCCCATGGGATCAAAGACAAGGTATGCCTCAAGACCCTTTGACTTTTGGTAATCCTTATTCTAATTACAATAACCAATGGCAACCTACATATGGCCCATCACCACCTTGGAATACCTCTCAACGACACTAGCCTAACTATCTGAGTCCTCAATGGCAATCTCCTCAAGGAGGTTGGCAGCAGCCACAAGGACAATGGACTCCACCTGAAGGTAACTGGTAGAAAAATCCTCAATGGAGAGGTTCTCAGCAATGGCAAAGCCAATCCCTTGGATTCTTGCAGCTTCAACAACCACAACCTTCGGCCCTCATGCCACCTCTTGCACCTCTTACAACACTTGCAACAAATACTGGCCCTCCAAAACAAATGCCTATGCCTGCTCAACCATTGCCAAATCCTAATAATAAGTAGCAACAACAACAACAGCCTATGTATTTTGCAGAAGCCAATCAGTATCCAGCTTATGCCCTGAATATTAATGATATCCATCTCAGGTCTGGAACCACTCTTCCTGCTCCACAGCCACCAGTAATTACTGAGATTCCAGAATCTACCTCTGAAAAACCTACTGGTCCTACAGAACATATACCTATACTAGATATTATCTCTAAGGAGCCTATCCTGCAGCTTCCTCAAGCCAAACTGCCTTTTCCTCAAAGATTGCAAGTTACTACACCCAAGTCTATGGAAGAACCTATCTTTGATATTTTGGATCAGCTAAAGAATGTACACATTCAAATTCCCCTCTTTCAAGCCATTAAAGATGTCCCAATTTATGGAAAAGCCATTAAGGAGGCCTGTTTGAAGAAACCTGGAAGAAAGAAAAAGGATCCCCAAACTATTCATGTTCTAGGACATTTGGCAGATATTATGTTAGGAAAGGTAATCATACCAAAATATGCCGACCCTAGGAGTCCTGTGGTACAAATAAATATTAATGGTCAGATAGTAAAGAATGTTTTGATTGACCTTGGTGCAGCCATCAATGTAATGACCAAGCATACTATGGAGTATTTGAATATCCTAACCATTAGGTCTACACCTACTGTCCTGCAGCTTGCTGATAGTTCCACAGTAACACCTGATGGCATGGTAGAAGATATAATTGTCAACCTTGAGTCTTGGGAATACCCAGCAGATTTCACTGTATTGTCCATTAAGGAAACTTTGGGAGGATATCCTATCATCCTAGGTAGACCATGGTTAGCCACAAATGATGCTTTTATAGGATTCCGTTCAAAAGACATGACAATTTCTGATGGTCATTCAACAAAGAAATTGGCTTTATACCCACCTACCTAGCCTCAGTCAGACTTGTCTCAACCAATTTGGCCAGATTTAGGAGAGGAAACTGAAGAAGTCAATTCATTGGCTTAACTAATGATGCTACAAATTAATCCATTTTCCCAACTTCAGAGTGAGGATGACCCGCTTTTACACATTTTGTAGTCTAACTCTAATATGAGTAGCCCATCTGTTCTAGATAACTGTCCTCAACAGTGCTTCTTGCAGAAAATAAATCTTGAGAGCCTGCCACCTAAAGTTCCTGTAGTTTATCAACATTTTCTTCCACAAGAAATACATACACCACCTTTATCAGTCGTCTCCATGAATGATCTTACAAAGCAAACAGAATTGTCTCCAGGCTATTGTCTGCATATTAATAATAAGCTACCTCAATCTCAACAAACTGCCCTAGTCAAAATGCTACAAGATCAACACAGAGCTTTTGCATGGGACTATGGGGATATGAAGGGAATAGATCCTCAACTCTATACTCATAGGATCTACATTAAGGAAGACTGTTCACCTATTAGGCAGCCTCAAAGAAGGATAAACCCAACACTTAGGGAAATAGTTAAAAGTGAGCTCCAAAAATTGCTTGATGTTGGTTTTATCTACCTTATTCCAGACAGTCAATGGGTATCTCCATTGGTGATCGTTCCTAAAAAAAGTGGAAAATGGAGAGTTTGTGCAGACTGCAGGGAGCTGAATACAACAACTAAAAAGAATCACTTTCCACTTCCATTTGTTGACCAAGTGCTAGACTCATTGTCTAGTAAAAAGTATTTCTCCTTTTTGGATGGATATAGTGGGTATAATCAAATTAGAATTGCCCCTGGGGATCAAGACAAAACAACTTTTACCTATCCATGGGGAACTTTTGCCTACTCTATTTTACCTTTTGGTATATGTAATGCACCTACAACATTTCAAAGGGCAGTCATTAGTATTTTTGCTGACATTCATAATGATTCTATGGAGATCTACATGGATGAATTCACCACTTATGGAGTTACTTATGAAGAAGCATTAGCAAATTTGGAGAAAGTGTTGAAAATATGTAAGGAGCACAATTTGTCTTTGAATAGTGAGAAGTGTTTTATGATGATGCAAGAAGGAATTGTTTTAGGCCATCATATCTCTCTAGAAGGAATTCAAGTTGATCCTACAAAAATCGAAGTCATTCTAACTTTGCAAACACCTATGAAACAAAAGGATGTTAGAAGATTCTTAGGACATGCTGGATATTATAAAAGATTTTTCAAAGATTTTAGCAAAATAGCCAGTCCATTATATGCCTTATTGACTAAGGATTGTGAATTTAACTAGACTGAGGCCTGTGACAAATCTTTCCTACAGCTTAAAAACTTACTTACTCAGGCACCTGTTCTTCAAGGACCAAAGTGGAGTCTACCCTTTCATATACACATAGATGCTTCTGATTATGCCATAGGGGCAGTTTTAGGACATAAAGAGAATTCCATAGAGCATGTCATATATTTCATTAGCAAAAACCTTCAAGGCCCTGAATTAAACTATATTGTCACATAGAAAGAATTGCTAGCAGTTGTGTATGCCTTGAACAAGTTTCAACATTATGTCATTGGTTACCAAATATTTAGTCATACAAATCATGCAGCAATAAGGTACCTCATGGATAAGCCTGCCATATCTGGCAGATTAGCAAGATGGCTCCTATTGTTGTAGGAATTTGATATTACAGTTATTGATAAGTTAGGCCAGGCTAATGTGGTGGTTGATTTCTTGTCAAGAATTCAAACAACTACACATGCCACTCCTGAGGTAATTGATGATAGCTTTCTTGATGAACATCTATTTGCTATTGCTACTCAAACTCCATGGTATGCAAATATTGCAAATTATTTAGCAGCCAACAAAATCCTAACTTACTTTTCACCAAAGGACAAGAAATTTTTGATAGAGAAAAGTTTTAACTTTTCATGGATTGCAGACTATTTATTTTACATAGGACTTGACCAAGTCATGTGAAGGTGTGTTAGGGAAGATGAGACCTATGACATTTTGCATGCTTGTCATGATGAGCCATGTGGTGGGAACTTTGCATCCAAGAGAACATCAATGAAAATGCTTAATACAAGGTACTATTGGCCCACATTACACAAGGATGTTGTAGCCTACACCAGAAAATATGATAGATGTCAACGCATGGGGAGACCAACAAGGTCTAATGAAATGCCCCTGTATCCTCAAGTGGTAGTCAATCTCTTTGACAAGTGGGGCATGGATTTTTTGGGCCTATAGATCATCCATCCAATGGAAAATCAGACATTTTGGTTTGCACTGATTATGTAACCAAGTGGGTGGAAGTGAAAGCAATGACACATGCCCATGACAATAAAGTTGCTGAGTTCCTATATGAGCAGATTTTTACTCGGTTTGGAGTCCCAAGGGAACTTGTTACTGATCAAGGAGCTCAGTTTACATCAAACTTAATCACTGCATTGATGAATGATTACAAGATCAGGCACAAAAAGTCAAGCCCCTATCACCCTCAAGCCAACGGTTAGGCAGAGGTTACCAACAAAGAATTAGAGGTAATCCTTACTAAAAAATTACAGTTACACAAGAAATATTGGAGCAGTCATCTTCCAGAAGCAATCTGGGCCTATAGGACAACATGGAAAACAACTACAGGGTTTACCCTTTTTGAGTTACTCGATGGTAAAACTGCCATGTTGCCAATAGAGTTTGAGCATAAGACCTTAAGAACTGCTCTTCAGCTTAATATTGATCTTTCAGAAGCCCAAAAGGAACACCTCCTACAACTGAATGCATTGGATGAGATAAAGAAAGTTGCCCTACAACATACTGAAGCTATCCAACAACAAAGAAAGAAATGGCATGACCACCATATCAGAACTAAGCAATTCTCTGCCAGTGATTGGGCACTGCTCTATGACTCCAGGTACAAGGAAAATCAAGATAAACTCACTACAAGATGGCTTGGTCCTTATAAGATAGAAAATATGTTTGATAATGGTTCAGTTCAGTTGGCTACAATAGATCCCGTCCGACTTAAGCTACTAGTTAATGGACACCATCTTAGGTTGTATCATAAGCCAGCATCCAAAGAAGAATTTATGAAGTAGTTTGTTTCAGATGTAGCCACTGATCTTCCTATAGCAAAAGGCTTTGGCCTTTTTCCTGCAACATCTCTTTAAAATTGTTAGTGTTTCTTAGATCAGATTAAACAATGAAAGCACTTAATAGAATTGCAACACATAAGACAATGAACACAACAAGATACCCTGGGAAAACCCTCCTCTTGAGGGAGAAAAATCCAGCAAATGATTCTCTTATATAATGTAGCACAAGAGCAGAAATCTGCTTACAACTCAGGCCCAACAATGGCCAACAATGAATACAATGAGGTTGCACCTCTCCAAGATGCACTAGATACAAATGAATATGATCTTCCTTGCAATCGGATCTACTGCTATGAAGTGTGAATTTTTCTCTTAAGGAAATGCGAACTTGCTTGAAATCGAATGTGTTATAATGGCAAATATGACCTTGTATTTATATAAGTGAGGCACCTCTTCAAGATAGGTCGACCCACTTAAAAGAACATAATAAATAATAACCACAATAAGGTCGGCCCAAGTAGTAACCAAAGTATGTGAACTAAATAGGGTCGGCCCTCTTCATTAGTAAATATTGTAATCATGAATTAAATAGCCGAAGGCTACTCATTTAATTCATGTACTTCTTGTGAATTGTGCGAAGGAAGTGCAGCCCTAAGTTGCTATAACATCAACACTCCCTCTCAGCTAGGGATGAACTTCCACCTACACAAGACACATCATATCAGAATGAAAACAAAAGAATATCACCTCATCATGATATTAACCATTGTGGCTACCTCCACAAATGGTATGAACAAGTGCTCATCACTTAATGTGATGTTGTCACCTCAATGTGACTTTCACCATGGCTCTCCCAGAGGGTGATACACAAGCAAAAATAGATCATCACAGATTCCCTCATGTTATTTTATCATGGAGTCACACACATGACATCCACCATGGCTCTCCCAGAGGGTGGAAACAAGGGCTTTCACCTCAAATCTCAAAGAGAAATGCATTAAAAAATCATCACGGATTCCCTCATGTGATGCTGTCATGAAGTCACACACATGACATCCACCATGGCTCTCCCAGAGGGTGGAAACAAGGGCTTTCACCTCAAATCTCTCTCAATAGAGAATTGCATTATCAAGGGCTTGCACCTCAACTCTCTCTCAATAGAGAATTGCATTATCAAGGGCTTGCACCTCAATTCTTTCTCAATAGAGAATTGCATTATCAAGGGATTTCACCTCGAAATTCTCTCAAAGAAGAACTCATTAGACAAAGGAACACTGATACTGAGACTCCCTCTCGATCCTGGCTTCAGAGATTGCAAAGAAGACTTCTGGAGATGTACTCCCTCTAGCCATCAACTCAGTCCCTCTAGTGTTTACTCCCTCTTGATCATTTCTTTGGTTGAAATGACTTCTTCACAAGATGCCTCAAGCTTTTCATCACTAAGTAATCTCTTATCATCTTCTTCCCCCTAAACCTGTCCAGGAAGCATTTTAGATAGAGATTACTAATAGTCCATAATTATCCAAAGAAATATCAAGATTAGAATCGAACAAGTTATATCATGAATGAATTTGTTTTTTCAAAGATCTTATGTTAGTGAACACAACACAATTCAAGAGAATCTACTATCTCTCTTAATTACAAGATCCAAAGAATAAATAAATGATATAACTCAGCAACCAATGAATACTTATCTTTTTAACTATTCTGATAGGTCCAAATGTTGGACATAGTGTGATACGTTGTACTTGAGCTCAGATCAATCCGTACCCTTCACAGTTTGAACATAATGATGACCTGAAAGGTACATTGACTTCAAGAGATATCTCTAGCCATTAATGTAGTCCAATGATTGCAAGCTATGACTCCAAGCTTGATCATTTCTTCATTCGGTAAGACTTCGATATCCAATCTTTCCAGATGCAGATTGTTGGATGCTCAAGATATCTCAATGTAAGAGCCTCTTAATAATTACAAAAAAAATTCATGAACATTATTCAACCATGCAATACTTATGGATTTCAAAATCTCCTGAGTAATAGATAATTAATTCATCAATCATGACATGTCTTTCTTTCAATTTCACAGAAGAGCTAATCTTAGCAAAACAAAAGACAATCTTCACAAATTAGCATGATCCTACTTGCAATGAATAAATCTAAAGAATCTTACCACAGTGATCACTATTTACTAGTCACACATAATCCTAAGTAAATAATGTCAGATTTACATAACTCAACAAATTGAATTTTAGCCTAGAATAGTAAATACAATCAAAAGCAAAGAATACTTATCTCTTAAATATTCTGAAGGGTGGACACTATATGATATGTTGCTCTTGCGCTTAGTACACAACCTTCATAGCTTGAACATAGGCCCATGACTAGAGTAGAAATTCACTAGAATCATTTTGGGGAGAGATCTCAATCACATCCGCAAATGAAGCATGCTGATTAGGCCTGGTAGGACATTCCTTCACATAGTGACCAAATTTGTCACATTTAAAGCATTGAACATGAGAGAGGTCCCACTTCTTCTTGAATGCAGGAGCACCATCTGACCCACTATCTCAATTCCTCTTGAAGAATCCTTTCTTCCAAACTTTTCCCTTCTTTGATGAATAAGAGGTGAGAACATGTAAATCTTCATTCTTTGAACTTTGACCAATGGCTCTTGCCATTAGTCTCGACTCCTCTTGAATGCAATCAATCCTCAATCGATCAAACTTGGGAAGTTTAGATCTTGCACTGATTCCTTGAATAAATGACTCCCATGAAAGCGGAAGACCATTGAGAGCAATCATGGTCAAATCCTTGTCATCAACAATATGACCAATGGTAGAGAGTTGATCACTCAATTCGGAAATATTCATGAAGTAGGTGATGACAGACTCTTCTTCCACCATCTTAATGTGAAGTAGTTGTTGCTTCAAGGTTAGGGCATGACTGGTGTTCTTGATTTCGTACATCTCTTCCAATGTTTTGAACATCTCCCTTGTAGTATCCAACTTGAAGACAATCGGAACAATATGATCTTTGACAAAATCAACCGACACTTTCTTTGCCCTAGTATCTTTCTTCTTCCACTGCAACTTCTCTTCTTCCTCCTCAGGTTCGAGAACTTTTGTTTTCACAAACTCATCCAAATCATTCTCTTCCAATGTGAGCATGATCCTGAACCTCCATGAAGTGTAGTTTGAAATTCCTTCGAGTCTATCCTCGACTTTCAAACCATTCACCATCTTGAGAAATTTAGAAGATAGACTGAAAAAGAATAAAGTGAGAGTTGCAAACTAAATCTCATCACGATCTTTTTCACACCCACTCTGATACCATGTTAGTGTTTCTTAGATCAGATTAAACAATGAAAGCACTTAATAGAATTGCAACACATAAGACAATGAACACAACAAGATACCCTGGGAAAACCCTCCTCTTGAGGGAGAAAAACCCAGCAAATGATTCTCTTATATAATGTAGCACAAGAGCAGATATCTGCTTACAACTCAGGCCCAACAATGGCCAACAATGAATACAATGAGGTTGCACCTCTCCAAGATGCACTAGATACAAATGAATATGATCTTCCTTGTAATCGGATTTGCTGCTATGAAGTGCGAATTCTACTCTTAAGGAAATGCGAACTTGCTTGAAATCGAATGTGTTACAATGAAAAATATAACCTTGTATTTATATAAGTGAGGCGCCTCTTCAAGAAAGGTCGGCCCACTTAAAAGAACATAATAAATAATAACCACAATAAGGTCAGCCCAAGTAGTAACCAAAGTATGCGAACTAAATAGGGTCGGCTCTCTTCATTAGTAAATATTGTAATCATGAATTAAATAGCCGAAGGCTACTCATTTAATTCATGTACTTCTTCTTGTGAATTGTGAGAAGGAAGTGCAGCCCTAAGCTGCTATAACATCAACAAAAATGCTATGTTGCATGTCCATAATAAAGGTTTCCTT
Organism: Sequoiadendron giganteum; assembly: GCA_007115665.2. NCBI lineage: Eukaryota > Viridiplantae > Streptophyta > Pinopsida > Cupressales > Cupressaceae > Sequoiadendron > Sequoiadendron giganteum. Next base: position 366,198,440 of record CM021109.1, read on the forward strand.
TTTAAGGAAGCCACTTTTTCAAATTTTCATCCATCACCATCATTCATTCCATCTTCTTCCATTTCACCCATCCATGTCATCCATCCTGCCGTACCACCTTCATTTATGGTTTCCGTTCCAACGGTCATTTCAAGCTAAGTTGTGATCTTTCCCATAATCTACGAGCACTAATTATAAGGTACGCGATATCTTTTATTGTCACATCGTTTATTTATTTCATTTATTCATTAATTGCTATATATCTATCAGTCATTATTGCCTGTTTTTCGCCTATCCTTTCGCACATGTGAGGACACATGCCAAATTTTAAGTAGGGGATAGGAATAATCCATTTCAAAACTTTTTCTTGTACCATTGCCACGTCTGTCAAGACAGTTTTATTTTCTTGTACTTACCAAGTATGACTGCGTGCTTTTATCCTGATCAACAAGTTAACTGCTTGATTTGAGTAGTTTTTAATAATCATTTCATGCAATTATCCTTTGTATCATTCTTGGTAAGTAAATAAAGGTAACAACAGAAAAGAAAGAAGTAGGGCAAAAAAAGTTTTTTTTTGAATTTTTAGAAAAAGTTTGAGTTTCAGGAATGCCAGCTGGGATAATTTGTGAATATGGGTGGATAGTTAGTGAGATATGAGCCTATAGCTCATGAAGCCTTGATGCAAAATCCTCAAGTGGTTCAGGCATTCAACAATTGCGGATGGCTGAATTATTTTCTGGGGATAGATTCCTTTAATGACGAAGCTGCAGGTGAGTTTTTGAGAACTTTCCTTCAGGAAGAGACGTTGTCTCTCCTAGGGAAGAATTCACAATACCAACAGATGGACCCTTAGAGGTTTCCAAACAAGGATGAAAATGGGTGTCACTGCCTTATCCATACTCAGAATATGCCTCCTTCATAATCAGGTATTTGACTTGTGAGGGACGTTTTTCCTATTTGCATTCTTATCATTTTAAACTATTGAGTCATATGAGGCACGGTTTAGCTGTAAATGTTCCAAAATTTTTGTTAAACCTTTTACAATGTAGTGCCCATGGAACCCAGAGGGGTAAGGAAAAATCTATCACCCATCATTCCCTCTTTAAATAATTGATTGAGCATTCCCTGAGGGATGTATCACCCCTTTCTTGGCAAGAATTTGTTGCCCAGAAGGGTCTGCAACCTCCAAAACCTCCTAGAGCACTCCTTGCACAATGCAATAAAAAGAAAAAGAGGGTAGAATCTACGAGTAGGGAAGCAGAGGAAGAATCATCTGCTCCTATAGCAGCTAGTCCAGCAGCCTTCACACCAGAGACCACTACCCAAGTAAAAACCAGGTCTGCTAGTAGAAAAGAAAAAGGGAAAACAAAGGTAGGAGAGTCATCTAGGGCTAAACAAACCCCAGAATCAAGCCCTCATACACAAAAGCAAAAATGTTCTACTCTGGTCTCTCCTGCAGCAATGCCTATTGCCAGCATAGTTTCATTATCACCTTCTCCTGTTGAGTCTGAATCCTCTAGGCAAGTTAGAAAGAGGAAAGCTGCGAAGGAGCCTCCTATGACTGTTACATTGCCAAAAAGAGTTTCAATAAGGAAACAACGTAAAGTTAACTCAACCTCCGTTCAACCTGAAATTATAGTCATTTTTGAGGAATTTGAGGAACTCAGTCATGATGATTCTCAGAGTGTATCTGAGAATGTTCCACATAGTTCATCTGTTATTCCTGGGGAATTGTAAATTGAGACAGTGAAAGAGAAAATGGATGAAATGATGAAGGTAACTGGTAAAATTATGGAATGTAGACCACCACCTAGAGTATATGCTATGTGCCTTAAAGAGCAATTTTTATGGTTCCAATTGATGAGAATTTCTAAAAATTTAGACCTTGACATTCACACAGCTAAGGAATTTTATGATGCATATCAAATAGCACCCAATTGGCTAAGAAATTCTTTATGTGAGTTTTATCTGCATAGTTTGCTAATTCCCTTTGAAACAAAATGGAATCCACTTCTCTACATTGGTGACATTCATCTGAGGTCACTTATGTCTTGGGCAGCCAATGAAACTAACTATGGGAAACAATTAGAGGCTTATGAAGAGGCTGAAAGGAATGAACCTATTCCGCTTCGACTTGAAAGCTCAGATCCCCAAATTGTTCTGAGAACTTGGCTTACTATTGCGTATGGATTCCATGATCCTACAACAAGGATGAAGATATTTGATATCAGGAAGTAGGTGTATGATGAGTTCAAAGATAAAACATATTTGTTTTGGAAGCTTTCATCTTCCAAAATTAAAACAAGATGGGAAAAACTGACTGTTGGTCTGAGAAAATCTGAGCCTCATAGCCCTCTAAACTTTTGAGCAGCCATCAGAAGGTCAGAAAGGTATATGTAGCTGGGTCTCTAGGAAAGGTTTGAGTTATGGTTACCATTGAAATTTTGACCTCCAGTTTTGATGTGGCCACTTTACCCTTATTTGGCTACAGATGTTAATGAGGATGTAGAAACCCGCAGGTATTAGAGATGGCAAAATTTCAGAGGCTTCTACTACAAATTTGGAACTTCAATGTAGGGCCATGCTACTCCTACAGATTTTAGAGAAACAACTAGAAAGATTAATGCTGGAGGACCATCATTAGGATAAGTAGGGGGAAAATGATGAGCTCGAAATATGCTCATAATTTGAATATCATGATGTATTTTTAAATACCCTTACTCTTTTGCTGATGGTTGTTTAAACTCTTTGATTAAAGACTTTTTATCTAAAATTGGGTAGTATCCTGTAGCAACACATTCCTATATTCCTGCAACTTAACATCTCTGTGTGTCTATATTTATTGCCCTATTTGACCTCCGAAATGAGTGATATAATGCATGTGGTTTTTGGATAATGAAATGGATTTAATGTGCGATTAATGAATGTGTATCGTGTTATTATGTGCGTGCTTTCTTTCGCTTCTGTCGCCATGTGTATTGTAGGTTGTTGAAAGAGGCATGAACAAGTCAAAGCGTAGTAGATCTCATCCCTACAGTAAAGTCCATTTCTAGCACGACATCGAGGAAGTTGTTCCAGCGAAGACTCTCTGACCGGGTTGTTGGGAGGAAATCTAAAATGATCATTAATCTAGGAAGAGTGGAATGCTAGATTCTCTCTGAATCGGTTGAATATATATGCTTTCATTTATGAGAAGTCTATTCCTTGATGTCAGGAGGCATTTATATCCACGTCTTTCTATGTTAGAGTTAGGTAGTTAGTTGCTTTTCTATAAGTGTTCCTCCTGCATGAGTGAACATATTAGACTAGACTAGAGACAAGAGAACAGAACATAGTGTGTTAAGATTAGTATTATAATGAGAAATAGAGTTTTGTGTTAGTTATCTTACGAGAAGAATGATCAATGTATATGGTTCCAAGTTTATGAATAAAAGCTGATGAAGTTTTGAGTTCAATTCTTGCATAAGCTGGTTGATGCTTGCTAAAGGGGCCCACTTAGTGAGTATCTATAGTTAAGTGTTTATTTCCTATTAATTATAAGTTAGAATTTCATTCTCGAAGGTTTTAGTGCAAACTCAGTCTTATATTGTTCCTGCAGAATTGGGAATCCATCCCTGTGTTTGTTCCTACAACATAAGACCAGTTCATAGTTTATTCCTTAGTAATAATTGTCATGATTTCTGCTTTGATTAAGTTATGCTTAAGTTAAGAAGACTTTACATTAAGGTCCTACATCATAAGTAGAATTCCTTCTAGTATTTATTTCTAGTAAATTGGGGCTAAAACTGGTTCTTAGTGCACATACAGTGCCGCTCCATTTCAAGTATACGTTCCTTGGTTTGACAATGTAAATGAACGACCATAAGAAGATGTTAGTCACCTGCTGGAATGTCCAATTCCCAGGTTAGGATTTTCCATGACTTCTATATCCTTTTGTGGGCAACAACCACTTGGTATTCCCAAGTGAGTGTCATGGAGGGGAGCCAGTGCTACCAAGTTCCTAGGCCATCCGCTCTGAATAGGCACGACTGGAGAAATCCAAGTGGGAACCCAATGAATATTGTCCTTTCCAACCTAGGATTTGTGATTGTATTTTCAATAATCAAAACATTCTCACATCCAAACTATACCAAAAACAAGTGCTTGATATTGTCTTCTATGTTTTCCAATAATATTTTGTCAAGATCAATGAAAATCCATTCAAAACCACATCAAAAACCAGTTTAAAAAATCGGTTCAAAAAAACATCAAAAATTCCAAAACAACATTCTGGAAAATCACAACTATAAAAAACATAGACACATTTGATAACTTGCACCACATGTGAGAGTTGGAAAATTGCAATTGTCTGTTTGAACCGTATTTTCTGAAAATAGAGCCACATTTGATATCCTGAATCGCAATTGTGTGATGCACTTGCGGAAAACAAAGCCGCAATTTTTTGCTAAATAGAAACCTTCAAAATCTTTGTCCAAAATATGATCAAATCATTTCCATAGTGACCTTTGATTAATACACTAGAGACTTGCAAGATTTACCAGTTCATTCTAGCATTTCCATTTAGGGAAACATTACATTATTGGTTATCTTCTTACATGCTTTGTATTGCATAAATTAAACCTTGATCCTTAGGTTGCATTTAGAACTTTATATTTTGAACATTGGAAGACCATTAATCTTTTGGGAAACCTTTGGTCGCATATTCTATTTTTCATTGACCATTATCCTTCCTATTGTCAACTTTTGTCACCTTTGTCCAATTTGAGTCTTAATCTTGTTTCCTAGCCTTGACTCAACTTTTTCAAAATTATCCTCTTGTTATCGTCTTGGTGAATGATATTTGGGATTGTTACTTGGGTTCAGGATAGCTTGATTCCATCCTTTAAAATTTTTTTAGGACTCCTTTGCATTAGCTTAACCTCATTTAGATCCATATTATCATAGCTTTTATCATCATCTTATCAAACTTTCATCTTCAACCAAGATTGCACTTTGCACCTTTATCCCAAAAACACAAACAAAATATAGTTCATTTCCACCATAGCCTTAGTTTGGCATATCCTTTTGCATCCATTTGACTCATTATCCTTTTGCATTAGCATAGCTTGCCTTCATCTTGACCTTAGCATCATTTAGTCACCTTATCATTAATCAAACTTTATCTTCCTTTTTCCTTTATCATCCTTGCATGATCACCTTGCATTTGCATCCTAAAATTCAAGAAAATCCAAAAATATAGTTTAGTCTCATTTACATCTTGCATTATCCCTCAACTTGCAAAAGTCTCACATGGTTGAAACAAGGTAAAAATCCAAAAGAAAGGAGATGGATTTTTCAAGTGACCCTTTTCATGACATTACCCTTGGAATAAATTCAAATCATTCTACACCTACAAGAGACACATCATAAGGAAACCAAACCAACACATGGGAAAACATGAGCCTATAAGAATTCAACAAACAATTAACTCCTCAAAAAATTGAAAGAGCTTATCAAGACCCAATAATTTTAAGCATGGTTGATCAACTTTTTAGTGCTAACCCTAACAAATGTTTCTTTGCACTAGCTAAAAAGGGTGCCAAGTTACCTCAAGGCTTTGATGTTTCAACCCTTGTAGAAGAGGAAACTGAAAATCCATTTGCACTTGGCATGCCCTTATCACAAAAAACATCAAGCATACCTCTTGGGATAACTAAACACATGAGTACAACTTCCACACATATCCCAAGCATCCCAACATTTGGAAACAAGGTAACCCATACCTTTACACAAGGAAAAAGTTTCACACTTGGAAGTTCCTCCAATTCCATGGGTAAGACCTTTACAAACCCCTTTTTCAAAATATGAATCAAGGTTCCACTTCACAAGGTCATACACCTTTGACTCAAAATGAAAACCAAGGTCCTATTCCTACACTTTAAAACACAAATCAAGGATCCTTTTTCCAATTTTAAGTACACCTTCATCAATTCAACCTAGAAAGGTTCACATTGTCTCACGAAGGATCCCAAATCAAAATAATAATCAGGGATCTATCCCATCACTCCAAAATGCTAATCAAGGGTCCCTCCTATCATTTTAAAATTCTAACCAAGGAACGATTCCTTCATCCAAAAATATCAATCAAGGGCCTACATATTCATTTCAAAATACCAATCAAGGGACCTTTCCTTCATCACAAAACATCAATCAAGGGCCTCCACCTTCAAATGCAAATCAAGGACCGAATTTCCAAACCCAAGACACAAATCAAGGGTCTACACCTCAATTCCAAAACACCATACCACATGCAAACATGAATTTTGGAACAAACCTAACTATCAATTTCATTCCAAATCAAACCAATACAAATCAATATGGCAATCAAGGTCCCACATCACAAGGAATCAATCCTAATTCAAATCCAACATATGACCTTAACACCAACATCATGACACAAAATAAAAAACAATGCAACACCATCTCTTGCTGAATTCTTGATACAACAAGTGCATACCCTTCAACAACAAATGACAAACATGCAATTAGGGACAAACAAGAAGACTTATTCCATGGAGGAATTGTGCCCCTTTCCATTTTACAAAAAAATATATATGCCACCCTTTCACCCTCATTTCACAACACCACCTTTGCCTAAGTACTGATGAGGTAAAAGTAACCTCATCATAATAACATAATAAAATCCTATTTCATATATGCAAAACCCTGAGCCTCTACCAATTAATTAAACTTTAGGAGAAATAATTGCTTGTCTTTTAAAGAGATTGTACAAACTTTATTTCTTTGTGATTTATTGAAGTATCTTACCAATGCAAATTTAATGGGTTGTTTTAAGTATTTTGTAGGATAATAATCGGTCATTATGCAGCAGCCGGAAAGCATTCCACTAGCATGTGCTCCAGAAAAGGTTAAAGATGCGTGCTTGAAGCCTTCTCCAGAACTTTAGGATAATGGTCCGGAATTTCAGTTATGTTTTAAAGTTTAAAGACTTCATGGCTCGACTTGAGCCTCTTCAATATCTATGTAATGGGTTTTAAAGACATGATTTTTTTTTTGTAATTTGTTATAGACTTTTTCAATGGTCATCTACACCATCTGAAATATAGGAATTAGTTAGAAGTTTTCTATAAAGATGTAATCTCCAGAAGCAAAAGATAATGAAAAAAATATAGTAATGTTATGCTATCAACTTGTTCTTGAATTTCTATGAATAAAGAGTTTATTGCGTATCATTTTCTGAGTTGTTGAAGTATGGATGAAAATTATTTTTAATGGAAGAGCTTTCGAATCAGTTGTGTATGTGACCTAAGGATGAACTTAGTAACCCGTGGGCTAGCCACTCGAGGGAGAGTAGATTAAATAGATGAGTATTTCCTTTCTGTTATTTTTATTATATGCATGATAATTACAAGTATACCTGCATATGTTAAATCTTGTAGTTGTCATTAACACTATTGTTGTAGATTCTAAAGTTCCAGAGCACTTATTGTCTATTATTTTTGTAGTAAGCTAGTTTTTGTGAACCGTTTATTTATTGTATTCAATTAGATGTTTCCTAGTTTGTTTACAAGTTTTTCTACTTCTGTAGTTCATATGATTTTTAGTTTAATTGGTTCTATGATTTCTTATTTAGTTATCATGTTTTCTAGGTTGGTCATTTTATGCTTTCTAGTTTAATGTACTCTCAGCTTCCTTTAAGATAAACTATTTTCCAGTTAGATAGTTAAGTGGACTTAGGTTAAATATTAACATTAGCTGCTCTAAAAAGATAGAAAATTCTAAGGGAGTTAGCCAAGTCTTCTTCTATTGCAAATTGCCTTGGACACTGGCCGATCGACATATCAAAATTTTATCTTCTAAAGTAATGGGACCTAACGATAGCCTATCAAGTACAAGGGGACAGGGGATCCAGAGCACACTCAAGAATTTAACACATCATGTATGGAAGTCTCATATGATCCTACCTATTTAATGAGACTATTCCCATGAAGCCTTATGGGACTAGCTCTAGATTGGTTTGCACACCTTCCTCTAGGAATTAGAACATGGGGTGAGCTAGCCAAAAAATTCATCAATCATTTTTCCTTCATAATTAAAAATGTTGTCACCCTTGTAACATTGATCACAACCAAACAAGAATAAGGGGAATCACTCACCTCAATTTACCAAAGATGGTGATGTTTAGCTAGCAAATCCCCTTGTCACATTCCTAAAAAACAATTGGTCACCATGTTTATGGAAAATCTTAACAAAGAACTGATGAGTGAAATTCAAATCCAATGTTGCACAACCTTTGAAGAGATCCTTGAAAAAGGTGTCCTAATTGAGAAAGGTCATATTTCCAAAGGACTAGTCAAAGTAAACAAAGAAAATATAAAATCAAACAATGACAAGAGAAAATACTGGTCCCGAAATAAAAATGTCACAAATGATGGAGTTTTTGATGCCAAAATGATAACCAAATGTCCAATCATTCAACTTTAAGGGACCTCCCCATCAAATAAACCAACTATACCAAATACATAAATCCAAAGTCAAAATCAAATGTTAAATGCTGTCCAAAATAATCAATAATGAAGAGGACCTCCCCATGCCAAAAGAACATACACTCAATTAGGTGAACCCATCAAATAATCCTCAAACAAATTCTACAATCTAATATCATCTCACTTCTAGATACCAAGAATTATGAACCTACCTTGATCAAACATGATTAGTGGAAAGAAGATGAATACTATGAATACCACTGTGGAAAAGGACATAAAACAACTAGATGTTGGACACTCAAGAACATTATTCAAGACCTCATTGAAAATGGAACCATATCGATAGGAGATTCACAAGGAAAAAACAATGCTGATCATACCATATTCAAGACTCCCTTGCAAGACCATGATAAAGAGAAAGCCTCCAATTCATGGAACAACAACAATAATTCCAATTATGCCATAGTCAAACATGATTACAAAACTATTTTTCTTAACATAATACCCTTTGATGATCACATTGCTACCATCACCATAAACAAGCCAAAATCAGATTGTATTGTTGCTACTTAGAGAATGAAGATAACTATTCTAGGACCTCCATCTAATTCACAACCAAAAAATCAATATAATCTCCTAGATCAGTTGGGAAAAACCCCCGCTCAAATTTCTATCTTGGAGCTCCTTCACATATCCCCACAACATAGATCTATCCTTGACAAAGCATTGCAAGAAGCATCTGTCCTCACCAACATAGATGTCAATGCATTTCAGGCCATGGTTGGATACCTAGCTATGCTACACCATGTCACCTTCTTTGAGAAAGACATTTCCACACCAAAATTTGATCATAACGACCCCCTACATCTTGAATTCTACATTAATAAGTGCAAGATCAGATGAGTACTGGTAGATGGTGGAGTAGGTCTAAATATTTTCTCACTAAAATTGGTGAAAGAATTGGGATACTCTAAGAATTGTATAGATCAAACAAATAAAATCACCATCAAAGCTTATGATGATGTTGAACGCTCATCTGAAGGCATAATTTTGCTTCCCATAAGAGTTGGCTCAGTTATACAAGACACGGTGTTTCATGTCTTGGATCTAGATTTGCATTACAATCTTCTCCTTGGTCATCCTTGGATTCATGCTATGATATATATTCCATCCACCTACCATCAATGCCTCAAATTCCCACATAGTGGCACTAAAATCACTATTCCAGGTGATCCTGATCCTTTTTAGTATTGTTCAAACCTAGGAGGAACTGTTGAACATCAAGTTCCCATCAATCGAGAGGCCTCACCTTCCACTTCATCCACCAGTCCATCTAACTACGTTGAACCATCTACCCTTGTAAAATCACCCACTCCACTCATCACACCTTATACACTCAAGATCTAGATCCAAGACAAAGGATGCAAAGAATATAACATGAAGAGTCTCTTTTTCATTAGAAAGTTACCTAAATCACAAAAGTCTTATGGAAAACTGCATCCAATGAAACCTAAGGTCATCTTTCATAATCCCTCTACCACCTTCACTAAATGGGGGGAACTTGTCAAAGAATCTCTAGATGATCACATTCTTACATGGTTGTACATAGATGATCAAGACATTGAATATAAGAAGTTTCCAATTGAGCAATATCCAAAAGGGTTCCAAATAATGAAGTGACAAGGATGTGATGGACATAGCGGTCTTGGCCTAAATAAACAAGGAATTATGGAACCTTTTCAACCTCCTAATTTAATCAAACACCAAGGTTTAGGGTTCATACCAATAAAAGTGACTATCTGGGGTATCGGGTTACCTTCGAGTGAGGTTGTTGATGCTTCAGATGAGACCGAGACATATGAGGACCCTTGGGATTATGATGACAATTCAAATGAATATGAATGGGATTCCCTATCCTCCTCCACCTTTATAGACCTTGATTAAAAATTAAGAATACTTGATGAGCCTCCCCTTGAAAAACAACCCAGTCATATACTTACCCTTAATACCCTTCCTAGCTTGCCAAGCCCTCATCCACGAGTCCCTTTGAAAAGAGAAGAATGGATCAAAAACTTTTGGGAAACCACTGACGTTTCCTCTTGGGAACCTGATGATTCTACCTCCATATTTACCCTATCTGCCTACACCATGACTCTTGACAGTACTGATGATGGCTTACCCCTTGTCTACTCCAACTCATAGATTGGGATAAAAAATAACCACCAAGTTTGGACACTTTTGAGGATGATGAAGCAATTTCTGAGTTCATGGGACTTCATGAAGGAATACTAAGTGGGGATCATAAGGTTGGATTTTACATAGAACATGATTAGGAAACATAATTTGGTGAGGCTATCATATCCTCTAGTTGCAAAAGTGAAAACGACAAAAGTAAAAATAAAGATAATAGGTCTTCAGGTGAAAACTGAAAGGTGCATGTTGATCGTGAAAAAGTAAAAATAAAGGATGTATATGAAGGTGAAAACCTCCGTAAGGTTCCTGAGGATGGAGGAATGGAATATCTCCCAATAGACCAAGAGAGATCAACATGGCTAATAGAAGAAATAAATATTGAAACACTAGATAATTCCAGAATCATACAATTAGTAGCATCTTTGATTGCCAAGGAAAAGCTCGAGTTCACAACATTATTTTTAGAAAGAAAAGTCAATTTTTCTTGTTCATATGATGACATGCCTGGATTAGATCCTGAATTGGTTCTACATCACTTACCACTGCTACCTGATTCCAAACCATACAAACAAAAGCTAAGAAAAATGCATCCACAGATTGCACTCCTGGTCAAGGTGGAATTGAAGAAACTCCTAGGTGTTGGATTCATCCATTCTATTGATTATGCATATTGGATATCAAACCTTTTTCCTATGACCAAACCAAATGGTCAAATTAGAATATGCACAAACTTCAGAGACCTCAATAAATCTTGTCCCAAAGCTGATTTTCCTCTACAAAATATTGATATCATAGTAGATCTCATAGCTGGATATGAAATTCTATCACTTATGGAAGGATTCTCATGTTATAACCAGATAAGAATTTCTATTGAAGATCAACCATAAACAACTTTCACATGTGTTTGGGGAACTTTCTATTGGAATATGATCCATTTGGACTAATTTTTTTTGGAGCTACATACCAAAGAGCTATGAATACAATTTTTCATGACTATATGCATGTGCTTATGGAAGACTATGTTGATGACCTTCTCTCTAAATCTCTAGAATGAAGTGGACACTTAGCAATATTGGACAAGATTTTCACACGACTAGAAAAATACCAGCTTAGACTAAATCCAAAGAAATGTGTTTTCAAGGTCCAATCAAGCAAGCTTCTTGGATACATTATCTCACGTAGAGGAATAAAAGTTGATCCCACAAAATTCAAAGCTATCTTAGAAATTCCACCACAAACCAACATCAACTAGTTGAAAACATTACAAGGAAGACTACAATCAATCCATAAATTCATTGCTCAACTAGCAGATAAAATCCATAATTTTCAACATCTCCTAAGGAAAGGAATTCTCTTCAATTGGATAGAAAAGAGTCAAGAAGCATTTGATCAGATCAAAAATTATCTACTGACTCCACCAGTCCTTATGCATCCAATTGATGGAATACATTTGATATTATATGTGACAACAAAAACATCAACATTGGGAGCATTACTAGCACAAAATGATAATGATGGAAAATAACAAGCTATATATTACATCAACCGCACCCTAGTTGGATATGAGTTGAACTATAGACCTATTGAATGAGCATGTCTAGTAGTGGTATTTGCAGTGCAAAAACTAAGACAATACATGTTGAATCATAAGACAAAACTGATTTCCAAAATTGATTCTCTGAAATATCTCCTCGACAAAGAAACTCTGATAGGAAGACTAGCTAAGTGAGTTATGATCTTGAGTGAATATGACATTAAGTATACTGAACATAAAGCTATAAAAGGACAAGTGATAGTAGATCAACTTGTAGATGAACTAGTAAAGGCAAATCATCCTTTGATATCCGATTTTCCAAATGAATTGATCTTTGTCATAGACACACCAACAACATGAAAACTATATTTTGATGGATCTTACACAAGGCATAGTTCAAGAGCCAGGATTCTATTTATCACACCTCAAGGAAATTCCATTCCCAATTCATTCGGAATATAATTCCCATGCAATAATAACATAGAATAATACAAGTCATTGTTAACAGGACTCCAGATAGTAATAAAATGGAAAATCAAGGATCTTCAAGTTTACGGCGATTCTCAGTTAGCAATTAAGCAAGTTAATGATGATTATGACACCAAGGATGAGAAATTAATGCCCTATAAGAACATGGTGGATAGTTTCAGATTGTACTTTGATGCCATTTATTTTGAACACATCTTGAGAATCTAGAACAAATCAGTTGATGTAATGGCTACCATCGGATCTCTCTTGGACATTCCTAATAACACATCACAATATGAGTTCTTGGTAGAACAACTATTGATCCCTGCATTCAATGTACTCGAAACTGAAATTGTGTGTGAACTTGTTGGTCTTGATTCACCTTGGTACAAAGAAACTTATGCCTATTTGCATAACCAGATTATCCCCCCTAACTTGTCTCAACCAACACAAAATTTTTATCCAACAAGCATCTAAATATGCCATCATCAGAGATACCCTTTATCATCGTAACCTAGATAGTACTCTCCTTCAATGTCTTGACTCAAATGAAGAACAAATATCCTTACAAGAGGTACACCATGGTATATGTGGATCTCACTTTGCTAGTCCTACCTTATCCAAAAATCTCATGAGGATGGGATATTATTGGCCTATAATGGAACACGATGCCTACCACTTTGTGAAGAAATGTCACCAATGTTAGATTCATGGCGATCTTATACATGCACCGACTTAGGAGTTGCAGTTGCTTACTTCACCATGGCCATTTTTTCAATGTGGACTCAACCTCTTAGAAAAGATCCATCCCAACTCTGCTAATAGAAATAAGTTCATCCTTGTCTCTATTGATTATTTTACAAAATGGATTGAAGTTGTCCCACTAACTTACATCATCAGAAAGCAGATAGCCAAATTCATCCTGAATTAAATCATTTGTCGTTATGGCATCCCACAATCCATCATTACAGATAATGGTCTCCCTTTTAAGAATGAGGATGTCCATTAGCTTTGTGAAAGGTTCCATATCCAACATCATTTTTCTACTCCATATTATCCCCAAGGTAATGGTCAAGTTGAGACGTCTAATAAGACTATCCTAAAAATCCTAAAGAATATTATCAATGATGATGGACATGATTCACACCTACAACTTAATCCTGCCTTATGGGACTATCACACCACTATTCACACCCCAACAAGAGACACACCATATTCCCTTATCTATGGATTTGAATAAATACTTCCTATAGAGGTCGAGTTACCATCCCTATGAGTCTCTATGCAAGGATTGATCGATCAAGAAGAATACTGTGTAGCTTGTCTACATGAGCTAGAGTTATTGGATGAAAAGAGACATAATGGATTGAAACATTTGCATGCATACAAAAATATCCTTCACTATAGTTACAATAAGAAGGTATGTCCTAGAAGTTTTGACATTGGTGACCTAGTCCTAAAGGAAAATCCAAAGAATCAAGCAAAACAAGAAAAACTTGGGAATTTTGAACCTAATTGGTTGGGCCCGTATATTGTCATAGAAGCGTATGAATTTGGTGCTTATCATATTTCTACTCCTAAAGGAGATTCATCGTTCAAACCTATCAACAAAATTCATCTTCACAAGTATTACACTTGATTCTCAAAGTATCCCTTAAAAAAAAAAATACAAAAAAAAAATGTTAAAAAAAATAGTCACCTTGATGAAAACCTGGAAAACAGACGTCTTGGTGACAACAAAAAAATCAAAATAAAAAATAAAAAAAATAGTAAAGAGAAATAATTTGTCCAATAGTGAAAACTACTTCAGTGGTGCTTTGGATAAGTACCATGGTGAAAACCTGGAAAAAATGCACCATGTGTAGTCAGTCTGTGCTCCTCCATCTATTCTCACTCCATCTACTCTTCCATCCTCTTCTTATCTATTCACACTCATCCTTCATCCATAATAAAGTTTCATCATCCTTCCATGGCCTAGGAACCACCGACATTTAGTCTTTTTCGCTTTCCTGATCGCTCTTTGCATTCGCTCGCTACTTACCCCTCATGCATAATGAAGTGGTCCTATACTTGATTGGGGGAAATTCCTTGACTTACATATTCATGGGAAATAACACATGGTATCAACCCTTTGAAACCTTCAAAATCTATAAAAATTATAAAATATCATGAAAAAATCCCCAAAAAATCAAAACATTTCAAAATCCAAAAAATCCATCAAACATCAAAATCCAAAAATATCATAAAACTTCAAAACCTCCAAAACTAGTCAGAGTCTAAGTCTGAACCTGAGTCCATTTATGTTAGAGTGGTCGAACTACATTGTCTCTACACATTTTCTACATAGGCAAGGCTCATCTTAAATGGGCCCTCGAGACATTAGGTCAGTCCTTTAGGTTGTCCAAATAAAATCATTACAGTCTTTTGTCAAATAAAACAAAGTCAGGTTGTGTGAAACTATGAGGTCTCTGCATGTACAACATAGGAAAGGCCATCAATTGATGAGCCCCCAAGGCCACCTAGGTTATTCCTTTAGGGTTTGTCGATTCTGGTCATATTCTTGGTCCATAAGAAATCATCATTTAAAACAAATCATGAATCAACAGACAAACATCACCAATAAATCTTTCAATCAATCAATCCTCTTATCAACAATTAATCAATCAGGTCATTGGTCTTATATCAGAATGGGGCATTATGTCATTTGTCTCATTTGGTCTTATCTCTTGTCTTTTATCAAGATGCATCCTTCCTAAGATTAGAATTTTTCAATTTGGTCATTTACCTTAAGTGAGATGCATCCTTCTTGTCGTTAGGTGTCTTGTCAAAATTTTCCATTTGGTTAACTTTATCAGGTGTGTTCCTTACCTTAAACATGATATGTCTTTCCTAAAATTTAGGTATTGTCACATCCCTTGGTCAATCTTATCAATCAATCTTGTCAACCTTGTCGATCAATTTTTCCTTAATCAAGATGTATCTTTCTTGACATCAGGCTCAATCAATCAATATTTGTCAAATTGATCAATCAATCTTTCCTTAATCAGGATGTGTCCTTCTTGAAACCAGGCACAATCAATAAAATTAATTTATCAACTCTTGTCAATCTATCAATCAAATCAGCTGGTCAACTTTTGTCAAACTATCATCAATCCTTGTCAAACTTATCATCAATCCTTCTCAATCAATTCGGTCATCTTGGTCAACTTAATCAGTCACATCAAGCGATCTTATCAGTATCATTATTGGTGAACATCGTCTCTTTGGAAAACACTTTGCTGGTCTAGATTTGTATTATCTTTTTGATTGATTTTGGGTCATGTTACTAGTTACCTCGAGGATGTCCTATTAAACTATTTAGAGGGACAACGATGGATCATGGCCTCTTTTCTTTACTTGTTGTCTATGGTTTGTCTTGGAAAAAACATTGGGATATTTGGGTCCTTAGTATGAGCTAGGGAATTTCTTGTCTTTTGACTGATTTTCTCTCGCAAATGGTCACCTTGCACACCTTGTTCCATATCATACCATGGTGTTTGTGTTCCTTTTGTGACACTTTTTGATGCCCGATGATGATTAATATAAAAGTATGAAATTTGGTCCCTTTCCATTTTCCATCTAACAATTCATCGTCCTTTCCTTTTCCATGCTAACATCCATCTCTCCCATCTCTTCTGTGCTCACATCCCTTCCATCTGCATCTTGATTGAGTCCCATGACACACAAAAACAACTTGCATGAATAATCATGTTGGACATCATCATTAAGGGTATTTTCATCATAGCATTATCATATTAGGTCACATATATTTGCATAAGAAAACACAAAAACATAGAGATCATTAATATAGAATTAACATTTTTTGCATTAGTATATTTTACTACACCCTACATTCCATATCGCATTGCATTTTGCATCATGGTAACTTATATCACATCATATTTCATATCACATTGCATTCCAGATATATTGCATCACATTAATGACATCACATTTTGCATTCATAATTAAAAAATTTCAATCCCAACATTTTACAATATCATACAAGCATTCCATTGCATTACAACTAATTTCATATGTATATTACACCACATTTGTAACATTAGGTCATTTCTATTGCATTCATCATCCATACAGATCATGATAAAATAAAAAAATCCTTAATCATAGGTACATCACATTGCATCTATGAAATTAGGTTATCCACACTATATTTATCATTCACATGCATCATAAAAGGCATAAGAATTCATAACATAATCATAAAGCATATTAAACCATCACATCATCATATAGAATGCATCAATAAACATCATAACCATAGCATAAAAATCCATATCCATAGAATTTCATCATCATAAACATAAATGCATAATAATATAACAATGCATATCATCAACCACCACCAAAATCATATATATATATATCGCTCAAAAATAATAATGTGTCACAAGTACAATGTCATGATGCATCTAATAAAGGTGGAGCTTGCAGGCTCGATAATCAAAATATAAGTGTCCATATAACAATGTAAATAAGAAGATGCTCTATCCTGAGCTGCCCTACTCTCCTATCTTTGGGACATCCATGTCCTCCCTGTGAGGTGATACCGTGGCCCTGTGCTCTTTGGTAGGGGGCCTATCATATGGCGTCACCCATCTCACATCTGACGTCTCCCCCTTTGACCTTCTATGGGACCACCTACTATGGGACCTATTGCATGATCTACCACAAGAACCACTCTCCATCTCTATAAATGAGGGTGTAATGTCCCCATTTTTGTGAGCATTATATTATGAAGGATTATCCTTTTTCTTGACCCTTGTAGGCTAATGGAGTTTTTCAAAGGGTCCTTTTTGGCAGTTTTGGTTGCCTTCTTCTTTAGAGAAGAGTTTGGTTTAGGTTGGGCCTTCGTTTGATGTTTATGGAATTAGTTTCACACACTTACTATTTATAGTAAGTCACCTTATTAGTGGAGTCTAGTGTTACTATTTATAATAAGGCACCTAGACATGTTGGGTTTGTAGTGTTGATCTCCTATTTTAGTTGGTTTGGCTAGTTGATGAGTATTTATGGAGTTATTGTCATTAAAGTTATTTTAATGATAATAAAATATTATAAAATCATAATATAAAGTCTTATGTGCACTTTATATCCCATGGGGCCATGACCCTCAATTTAAGTCACTTAAAGTACATTAATGAATTATTTAAAGGGGGGTCTATTTATTGATGCACTTTATAAAGTCAAAAGGAAAATATAAAGTATGTTTTAAAATGATTATAAAAGCATTACTTTTGAGGGGCCATTTATTAAAGCTTTCAATGAAGTTGACAAGAAAATATTTTATATCATTTTAAATGATTTAAAGTGCACATGAAGGGGATTGACCTCTTGAGGAAAAGAAGTATATAAGGCACAACAAAAGAAAATAGGTATTCATTCACTCATTGGTTATTTGGAAGAATTTGGCTTTAGTCTCTTGAACTCTTCTCTTGGAGAAGATGAACTAGGGTTTGTTGGTATAGCCTTGGAGAATGTGGTATCTACATGGTTTTTCTACTCGAGGGTGTGGAAGATCACCTAAAGGCTGCAATCAATTGGAAGATTCACATCAGGAGTTTCAAGTGTGCAAATTGTAAAATAAATACAAAGAATATTAAGGGTTTGATGAGTATTTACTTGCAAGATATAAAGACATTAAAGAGGTATTGTGGAATCCATTATTATTGGCTGCTACAGTACCTACTACAGTAAGCACTATGGTGCATGTGAATAGTGTTTTCTACAATACCAAAGGAAATATTAAGTGGTTATCTTCAAAATTTCAGTAGGGTTTGAAGAGAAAATTTCATATTATGAAAAGAACAATCATTGGTGAAGAGTATTTCAAATTTTGAAGAATTTCCATTGAAGAATATAAAGATTATTATCTGTTGCTATGGGTTTCAACTGTATGCATAAATCTAAGAAGAATTAAGTAATGTTATAGGGTGCAATATGCAATTATCAACAATCCATCCACACTCCATAAGATAGCGTGTTCTTCCTGAGGAAAATTGATTGGCCTCTTGGCCTATTAATGCACTTATAGTGGGCATCCTGCCCTACTAAGACATTTGGTTTTACTTTGTAGGTGGGAATTTTATCTACAACAACCATTCAATTTATTTACCAGACATCTTTTGGTTGCAATCATTACCAGGTTTTTATATCTTTTGATATCTCAATATTTGGGAATTGTATAATTAGATGAAATAAATCTGATTTGTATATCTACGATGTTATGCCAACAATGATTAGTTTGAATATATATGTAGATGCCTTGATTTGAGTTTATCTTTATTTGCCACTGGATTATATATTTTCGTTGTCATCTTATCCTGGCAAGGTGTAGAAATTATCAAGGAAGTCAACCATAGCATTAATTTGTAAACCCAAGTATTTAAACATAAGGTAGAAAATTGGATTGGTTAAGTGTCCATCTAGGTGGGTACTTTATAGAGGGCTTCCACCTCTTAGGTGGTACCACTCACTCATATAAATCTCAGTAATATTTAATGGACTTGCTGGGCTGAGCATACTCCCGTGCAACATCAAAAATAGACCCACTACATGTAGTTGTGAAACCAATCATGTGTTGGTCAATGTACTATCAGTTGATCACTACTAGGTCCCTCTCCACTTGGAAGGAATCCCTCTTAGCCTTAAGTTTGTCTCTCTTTGTAGTAACTATCTACAACTTTGCCTCCAAATCCTACACCTAAATCTATAAGGCAACTATCCTCGAGTCTGTCGATCCCTCATCCCCTCCAGCTCCCACCTCCTCTAGCACCTCATCACCCCCATAATAATCTTCTCATAGAGGACTCTCTTTGCCTCATCCATCTCAACCTTCTCCTCTCCATGATCCTCTGCCTGCTCCTCCTATCACCCTCTCCTCCTGCCTCAACCTCCATCACCTTTGGCTATGCCACCTCTACATGTTGCTCTCCCTCTTGACCTGCTACCTCTATGACCACCATCCCCTTGGGTTGATCCTCCTCCATCTTTTCCTCCTCCCTGATCAATGACAACTTCCTCACTAAATGTCATCCCCCATCCCTCCTCCCTGTCCTCCTCTCCCATATCCTCCATCATCCCCCAATCCTCCTCCATCCCCCTGTCCTCCATCCCCTCTCCCTCCACCTCTTTGACCTCTATCCCCTCACTGGCCTCTTGAGCCCCTCCCTTTGTTCTCTACTAGCGTTGGTTGATGTGGATCTGTCAATAGAATAGGTCCATGTATCAACCACCAGGCATCATACTCTAGTGTGGTCCTTGCATTTGCATCCCCTCCCCTCCAATCCTATTCCAACACTTGCATGGCATCTATCTCTTGCTTAGCTATAGTGATAATAATCTGTGATCCCCATGGATGTATCTCTCAAGAGGACCGTCCATACTCTACCGTACCAACCAGAACCTCCTACCTCTCCCTAAATTGTCTCTGCACCCTCTCTGGGAGATACATCTCAATGATGTGCTACAAATGCACTATCCATCTGATCAGATATCTCGGCTGTTGACACTAGGGCATATGGTCATCCTCATTAATCCATAACTGACAAGCCCTGTATGGCCTCCAAATGAAGCTCACCAGTGTATCTAAACCATGTCTCCAATAACCCACATCACCAACATGAGTCTACATCAAGGCCCCCTGATACATATATGCATACGACATGTTGGCCACTAGCTATCTAACCACTAGAGGTCAGAATACTGCTATGTGACCCCATGCCCAAACTATCAGTAATGTCACCCCACAACTCAAAACTCTATCCTCCTCTATAAGTGATATAATGCAGCTAAAAATAGAGCATCCCTAATAGACAGGGCCCCCATGCATACACTATGTTGTAGCGAACCATGGATCCAAGTTCCTCTCCCAAGCCTACCGGGAAACCATGATCCCTGCGGTTCAGAATCATCACACATGCTATCAGTGCACACAAAACATAGTCATATCTATCATATATCTTTTCCAAGTTCTCTCATCAAACCTCATAGCCTTGGATGTCGGTATTTGTATCATCATCATTAGTTTGATAGTACTTGTATAATGCCTAGAGTCCTCGTGCGAGGTCATAGCATACCCGCTCATAGTGAATCAACATCCATAAAATCCTATATACATCCTCTTGGGTGACTGTTGCCTCCCCTATTGGCAAATGGAAACTGCTCATCTTGGAGTGCCACCACTCTGCCAATGCTGTCAACATCCCTCTGTTTTCCCTAATCATGGGCATAAAGGTCATATAAAAAAAACCTAGGTCCGACAACGCCTGTCTCTCATCCTCATCTAGATGGTCTTGCAATCAGAAAGCATCTGGTATCAAATCCCATGTATAAATAGGAGGTAGAGTAACCTAGGGTTATCACACAAGTCATCACATTAATTTGAAACCTTAATTTGACCTATTGGATCTAAGTTGACCAAGTCAAAGTTTCTTAATTAGGGGAAATTTTTTAATCAAGCAATTGCATCGTAATTTTGGCATATGCATCACACATATTTTTAACTAGCTCACAACTATGATTGCATCACTCTCTTATCACATGCGTGATTTCATATGACACATGCATCACAACCAATCACTTGAGTCATTCTTGATCACAAATGTGGCTCTATAAGTTAGTTGCGTCACATAATTTTGTGTCGTAACATAAATTCCCTTGCCCTAACCCTATTGCAATTTATTCACACTGAGATGATTGCAGAGAACTACTTATTGAATGCATTGAATGCATATGCAATTGCATCACAAAATTATGTGATGCAATTGCCTACTCAATTATTTTCTAAATCTAATGCATGTAAAACAAAAAAATTACAAAGCGGGCTAGTAGTACATATCGGGGTAGGTGCTCCCTCAAGTCAATGGTATCTCTGGGTGCAGTATGCACGGTGGGCAACCTCTGTGTAGCTAAATCACTCTAAGCTCTCACAATTTCTAAATTGGGAATGTGAAAATGACCCTTTTTCAAACTCAAATTCCTATTTATAAGTCCAAAATTAGGGTTTTTGACTTGCCTTGTTTATTGGGTGCACATTTTGATATCTTTGACCTTGAATTTGACCCCTTAATTGATCTCGAATCTCAATTCTATCTTCACCTTGAATTCAACCCCTTAATAAATTTTTTTGAAAAATTTATCAAATTTTCCTGAGGGGGCATACTTGTACCTTAATTTCACTAGGGCATCTTGAGGCATCTCTTGACTGAATTTCTTTGACACAACACAATGAACTGCATTATGTAAAAGAAGGAAAAAATGTAGACACTGAAAAATGTCCTAAGTCTACGAGCACCATTTTTCTTGGTCATCATCCTTTGATAATTGAATGATTTTAATTGCTTGATTATCCCTAACCATATTCATCTATTCATTAAATAATTTTAATTATTTAATTAACTCACTCTTTAATCTTTATTCTATCCTAACCAATTAAATAAATAAACTATCACTAATATCCCCCTTTCTCCAATAATTAAATAGATTAATCTGTATTTGATTATTTCCTTATCATATTTCGTCTATGGTTAAATAATTAACATTAATTATTTAATTATTCACTTCCTCTTTTAATTCATCTATTATTAAATAATTGTCAAAATTATTTAATTGTCCACATGTCTCTTGTACTAAATAATTAAGTCAATTTAATTATTTAATCCCCCTTTTCCATTTTCCCTCAAATAAATAATTTGAATGAATTATTTATTTTCCACTTGTCTATTTCCTCCATTTTCCCTTTTTCTTGAATAAACAATTTGGATAAATTATTTATTTATGCCTCCCTTTTGGCCAAAGATGCTTTTCTCATGGTCTTTATTTCTGTCATAGTTGTCTTTGTCATGGCCCTTTATGTTTTTCATAGCAGCCGGGCATCATGGCCGTCGATGTCATAGCCTTCATTTCCCACCCTTTTTTGGTGCATCAATTCTCCACCATTGATCTTGGAATATTTCTAGAAACTCAATCTTGGCCATCTGTTTTGTAACCTCCCTCTCATGCATCCTCATCTGTTGATCTTGTAATCTTTCTAGAAGATCAATCTTGTCCATCCATTTGAATGGTTTTCTATTAAAGATACCATTCTCCTCCATTTTCACCTTAACATGCATTTATCTCCAACTTTCTACTTACGATTTGCAGGTTATTGCACAAGTAAAACAACAAATCTGAGGGAAAGATTGCAAAAGGAGAAATAGGAGAGACAAGGGAAGAGTTTATTTTGAATGCATTTAGTTTATCTCTCATTTTTTTTATTCCTTTGTTTGAGATTGGGTTTTTAGTTTAGATGTGTTGTCTGTAACTATATCTAGGCTAGAACTAATTTTACCCCTTCTTACACTAGGTATAATGACACCATAGCCACCTTTTGTTGGCTAGGAACATTATGAATATCAAAGAGCTGCTCCATTTGGCATAACTAATTGGTGGGATCCTTGCCATCAAACTTTCTCATATCCAACTTAGGAATGAATTGCCTTAGAATATGATTATAAAAGGAAGGATCCTTCTTGAAATCAAATTCAAGTCCAAGGAATTCATGTCCCCCAAAAGCATTATCTTCCACCTTGCGAGGTGAATATTATTCCTTCCACCTCATACCCTAAATAAGTAATTTCAATTCATCCATTTCTTTTGTAATCTTCTTCTCTAATGATGAAATATAATCCTTTACTTTGTTTATTTCATCCTTAGGGTCAAAATCATCATTTTCTACCCCCTCATTCTTTGATGATTTCCTTGGTGTGGTAGCATTCTTTTTGCCTCTTGTTGTCGGCCCCATCATGATGGTAGAAAATAATTTCGCGATAAATCACACAAATAAATTCAAAATAGTTTAAAATTTTTACTATGACTCACCAAGGACTAGGTCACACTCCAATAGGAAAATCTCCATAAAATTAGGTGATTTGCAACCTTAAGAGATTTTTTTTTTAAAACCATAATTTCCCAATACATCACTTATTTATGCTCCATTTTTTTTGAAAATTGGATTGTAGCCTCCTCTGATATTTCTTCAAAAACCCACAAAAAATCAGGAGCCGATTCTTCAATAAGTGGGATATATGAGTTTAAAAAAAAAAATGGATAAAAACCCTAATTCTGCAATAACTTGCTCAATTTTGCTCCAATTCTTCTAAAATTTGGAGTGTAGATTCTTGAAATTTCCTTCAAAAACCCTTTAAAAATTAGACAAAGATTCACCAAAATCTGGGAGATATAGGTTTCACAAAATATCCTTTAGAATTAAAAAAAATGCCTTGTTGTAATGGTGCCAAGATCATGCTCTGATACCACTTGTAATAAAATAACTTGCACAATAGAAGAATTATATATGAAATATGCTGCAAATACTTGATAATAACTAAGAATAATAAGCCACTTTGAGGGGGAAAACCTCCAACTATCTCCAATGAGAACACAACTCACAATATGATGATGAAATAAGACTCACAACCTCCTATATATACCTATTTATGCCTAGGATATCACTTAGGCCAACTTAAATAACCCTATATAAGCCTTGGTATGACCTAATCAACTAAATAGCAATATAATAACAATAATATGACTTAATTACGAGTTAAGATAGTCACAAGATGACTATTCATAACTCGATGTACTCTAATATTAAGGGAGTAGCAATCAAAGTATGCATGGATGACAATAAGTTGTATTCAAAACATGAGAATTACAACTTATAAATTGAAGATGAAATCTAGATAAAACTAAGAATGTTTGATTCTCTTTAATGTATATTCTAATTTCTATTCTAAACTATAGTTGACGTAGCAACCCAAAATCAATACCCCATTCATATATTAGTGTTATAGGAAGAACTAAGTGTTGGAAAATGTTTGGTTAGTGTATTGTCATTGATGTCAACTTATGTTACTACCACATGCATTTATATTTTTCTTGTTGAAGAATTGTGCTTGATGGGGTATAATTTGGACATTGGTACATAGTTGTACCTTATCTTTTGAAGTTTATGATTGATGTCAAAATTATTTGAGTGATGTTCTTGATGTGAATCTTCACATGAGACATGAAAAGAATTGTATAAGTCTCCAAACTATCAAAGACACAAATATTGGCACCATAGGAGCTCTATCTAATGCTATGAATTTCTCTATAGATAAAGATATGGTTTTGCGGTTTGAAGGGTAGCTCTACACAGTTGTGAGGTATGCATATTCCAAGTTTCTATGTATAAGTATTATTGCAGAGTGTTCTAATGTTAATAGAGTAAAAACATGTTAAGTTCATGTGAATGATTGATAAGGAAGAAATGAATGTATTTGAACTTCATCATATCATAGTGTTTTTCATTACAATTTTTTATTTATGCTTTTGAAGGTAGTGTGTCTACTCAATCGAAGTTTCACTTTTTTTTGTGTACCACCAATATTCCTATAGATTACAATGTGTTGTATATGTTTTGATAACCTAGTAGGTTGGTCTATTTTTGTTCAAATGATCTACGTTAGAAATTAATTTCTAAAAGTTTGTGTAAAGAGGTTATGGGATGATTGGTGGAGTCTCATTATGTTCTTTGAATAATCTACAAGTTGGTATGTCATCCTCACCTGTATAGCAGTATGCTTGGAGTCAATGTTTTTGGGTATGAAGTGTTTGCACCAAGATAAAATGATTTGAAATAACAAAATGAGTGTAGAGAAGTATTTTTCAATCCATATCATTATGTTGAAGTGATCCATGCAAAGTTTATTGGTCTCTTCGATACCACCTTAGTCTAGAGTTGATGCATGCTAGTTTACATGCTTGTCGGGTTGAATTGACAGGCTGTGTTTCTTGCACCAAGTGTCTGGATGTGTGCACTAATTTGTAAAATGTATTTTGTGGAAAATAGGTATTGGATATCTTTTGGCTTGAATCAAATGAGATTTCCTTCTACTACAAATGTTTTGAAGCCTGCTTGTTGTGACCAATGTATATCTCATATTGCATGTCTATAGCTAAAAAAGAGAAACCTTTTTGAAGTTTACGAAGGGTATAAATAAAAGATAAAAGATTTTGAGAAAGGGTTTTTGTGTGTGTTATGAATTTTTTGAGAATACAATGTGTTAATAAGAATCCATATAATATCTCTTGATAATGAAATGTGGTAAAGGTTAGTTTTGAGAGATCAACAGTAAGTGTATGTGAACCTACGAAGAAGAATGTGTGAATGTAAATAAGAAAGTGTGTTGAAGGAAGTGAGTCGTAGGCAAAAAATATTGTTGAAGTAAATGTATGTGTGAATTTACAAAAGATAGTGAGCTAGAGGTAATAGAAGTGTTGACATATTCTAGTTGTATGTTGAGTTTGTAAACCTCTATTGTAAGTGTTGTATTAAGTAGGGAGTTGTGAAATTCCTTTGGTTAAAGAATATAAAAACCTATTGTAAAATTTTTTTTATTTGTGGGGCTAGATCTGGATAGTAGATCCAAGTAGCTTTCTCACCATGGTTTTTCCCTTGTAGGGTTTTCTATGTAAATATGGTGTTATGGTCATATTCTTTTGTTTTCTTCTTCTTTTCATGATTTATTTGGTTAATCATTGATGAATGGAAATAATTTAATTAAGTACTATTTCACCCCCCTCTCAGTACTTTTGTGTGTTCAAAAATTGGTATCAAAGCCAAGTGCCTTGATATAGCCTAATAGATGAGGTAGATCCTAAGTGGAACACATGGGAACTGAAGCATTGACAAATGAGAATAATCCTCTAGAGGTTGATAAGCATGAGGACATGGAAGACTTTAATGAAGAATATTGTGAAGTTGAATTTGAAGGAGAATTCATTTCAACATTGGATAATATAAATAATACAAGAAAAGAAAGTGGGGAATTGAAGATCAAACTCAAAAAATCAAAAGAGAAAATCATCAATTTGTAAATTCAAGTTGAAGAATGTAAAAGGGTTGCAGATTATTTGAAGAATAAGATGAATGGAAAATCAATTGAATGCTCCAAACTTGAAAAAGAAATTATTTTCCTGAGAAAATAATTGGAGAAAGAAAAGGATCAAATAGAAAAGGGACTGAAACTCATGAAAAGCACTAACATTCTTGATGAGATAATCAGTTGTCAAAGATCTATAAAAAGATACGGGTGGTATTGGATTTGAAAAAGGTCAAAACTTTACTGAAGATTCTAAAAAGGTCAAATATGAAATGAAAAAATTGGATGATGGCTTCATAAAGGTCAACAATCAAAAGAAGGGCTTCAAGAGATCTCCTCCTAAACAGACTGTTGCCCCTAGGTTCTCTCAATCCCTTCATGGTTATTGTTATTATTAAAATAAGTTTGGTCATAAGGCTAGCAACTATAGAACTAAGACAAGAAGAGATGATTATATGAGATATAAATATTTTGTGCATTCATGGCATAATGCTATGGTGTCTTATTCCTTTTATGGCTACTAAAATGCATGCAATAATTTTGGTCATAGGACTACTGTCTGTAAAACTAAAATAAGGAGAAATGGTTTAGCCCTTGAAAATAATATTGTTTGCTAGAATTGTAATAACTTTGGGCACAAAGCAAGATTTTGAAAAAGTGGTACTATGAAACCAAATGTTCAACAAAAGAAGATAGAAGAAAATAAGGATGCCACAAAATTTTGGAAAAAGAAACAAGGGCAATACAATGAAATGAAATATGATACTATGCTTGTGCATTGTGCACAATACCTCATGATTGATTAAGATAGAACATTGGCTTAGGGGGAGCTATCATCCACAAAGACTTGCAACCCACTGGAAGGATAATATGCTGAAGTTCACAACATAAAAAATATTTTTTAATAACTCATCCAAGGTATATGATTTATGAATCAGTTTGAATCTATTTCTCAAATTTTTGGAGTAAATACAAGATGTGAAGAGGATTGAAAAAAGATTTCTGATCTTTGTAAGGACACATGGAACTTAAAAATATGCTTACCTAACAAGGAAAAGGTGCATTAATTATGGAAAGTTAGGGAAAATGCAAGTTACTCATGCTTCATTTTGAACTTTTTAAGCTCATTCAAAACTAAAGAAATTACATTCAGACATGAGAGGAGAAGGCAATTAAAGGTTATTATGAATTGGAGAGGAATTGTGTTGAAGGTGAAACCCTAGCAAAAAAAAGAAAGTATTTTCAAATTACTCATAAACCCTCATTTGAAGGAAATTGCAATGACGAATCCACAATTAGTTGATATCATTGAGAAGCCAAGACCAAATTATAAGAAGTATCCATTCAAAGCAATGGAGAAAAACAAAGATGGTGCATTTTCAAAAGTGTTTGATGATGTTGTGCATATAGAGGAGGTAAGGATTTACATTCATGTCCCCATAAATGAAATTGACAATATGAAGTTTGAAGAGTTGAGGCATACCTTGCTAGATGATGATTATGTCAGATACAAACCAAAGTTTGCAAATGTATCGAAAAAGGTTTGGATGTATGGAAGGACTTCCCAAAATTTTAGGAAAATATTGAATCGGTAAGAATTGTTCTTAGAAGAATCCATGATGAATTGATTTACTTGGACAAACCCTATAGGATCACTAAGGATGCAATCAGGGTTGTTACTGGATTATGTGCAACTAGACCAGTTACAGTGATGAAAATTGTTAAGAATGAAATGGTTACAAAAAAGAATGGTACAAATTTTGACAAGATAACCCTAAGAATAAATGAAATAAATAATCCATGGGTTATGTATGCTTCCATGGGGATTTCATATAAAGTATACTTCACCAAAAAAGAAGGCTCCACAACTGGAATTGCAATTTACACTATATACCAAATGGTCAAGGAAGGAAAGGATTTTGACTTGTGTGAATTGATGAGAGAACATCTGATGGATAATATCAAAAGAACCAAGGAGACTAGATATAACTTTAGGTATGGATCCCTAATCATTTGCTTGGAATTTTACTTCCTGAATCAACTACCTATCTTTAAGGGAAAGGTCTAGCAATAAAACATTCTTATTACCACATAGATTATAAATCACATGAGAAGGTTTAATGATAAACAAGCTTGTAACTCCACATTTTGTGGATTCTTCAAGAATCTACAAGAAAAAATTTAGGATAGGGAGATAATTCCCTTTGATTTCTTTAGAAAACATAAAGATGAAATTATCTTTCTTGTTGATATGGACTTCTATTACATTAAATTTGTAGAACCAAGAACTTATTGGATTCCAAAATTTCCTTATGAAGTATCACCTACTGAAGTTAAGTCTTATGTTGAAAATCTATTAAAAAATCCTAAGGATCCATCTATGGAGATATTTGGTATCTATAGGGAGACCATGGACAATATAATTGAGAAAAAGGTATAAGACTCTCATTAAAAGAGGATAGAAAAGAAGTTTATAAAATAGTTATTCTACAGTTAACTAAGAAGGCTCCTAAAACCTCTACCTAGGCTCCACAAAACATTCCTTTAGACCTTGAGGAAACTATTCTAGAGAAAGTGTAAAGAATGTCTGGTAGAATAAATTTTATACAACAAAACCTCCTCTGGAACCATCTGGATCCACACAAACTACAACTACTAGAAGAAAAGATGCATATAAAACCATGGAACAAATAAGGGTTGTTGATAAAAGCTAGGAAAGACCTAAGCAATAGGCTAAAAGGAAAAAGGCTGAAACAAAAGAGAATGAAGAAGAAGAAAAAGGGGAGGAAGGAACCTACAAACCAAAAGGAAAAGGGAAGAAAAATAAGCAAACTCCTTTGGTGGTACCTCCTCATGATCCTCTCTAATGAGAGGCAATATTAAATATAATTGTAAGTCATGGCTTACTATAGGAGATTGTTGAAATTGGAAGTTCCTCCTAAGGATCAAAAGACTATTGAGAAAGAAATAGTCATGTACATGATTAAATATAGTGTGCCTCTTAGTGAAATAATTGAAGAATATTTGGAGAGTCTAGCTCAAGCTCTGAGGAAAAAGAGAGAAACGGCCATTAAAGTGGATGATGAGCTAAGGAAGAAAGGTCTTGATAAATCCAAATCCTCTATCTCCCAAGAAGAAAAGGATAAAATTTCCTAGAGGAAAGATCAAGAATTAAGAACAAAAAAAAGAGTGGACACCCTCATGAGCATGGAAGAGGAAGATAGAAATAAAATACAAACAGAAATTGAGGAAGTAACAAACAAGATTCTTGAAGAAGTAAATGATGGGGATAAACCACATACATCCACAAGTATATAGTCTCCTCTTCTTGAAACTGTTCAATAGAGAGCTCAAAAGGAGAAAGAAGAACAAGTGGCTCCAAATGAAGGAAACACATCTCTAGGTCACAATATTGTGCATGATAGTCCTCCTGTAGATAACACTGATCAATAGGATCAACAAAGGAAGAAAAATACATCTAATTCTAGAGAAATTTCACAAGGAATTCCAAAGACTTCTCCTTTTTCATCTCCCATTGATTCCATCAAAAAATTTCTAGCTCAACAAAATTTTTTTTATCATGTATTTGCTTCGGAGTTGCTACAATTTATAATGTTCGATGGACAAGTCAACATGTCTAGTATCTCACCATTGTAAAAATTATAACTAGGTGATATATTCCACTCCTCCATAAGGGAAGAGATCCTAAAATAGTAGGTGGATAGTTCAAAGAAACCGTAGGAGGTAATAAAAATTTTGGAAATAGAAATGCCAAATGCAAAAAGGGATTCCTCTCTGCCACCCACTCAAAAAATAAAACAATTGATAGATTCTTTTAAGAAATATTCTTCTTTTCCTGAGAAATAAGTTGAGTTGAAGATCAAAAACAATAGACTGACTGAATCCTTCGAGAAGTGTGCAAAGGAACATGAAAAGCTACAAGCCTACACAAAAGATATTCAAAAGTGAATGGAGGAGGAAAAAGTATTATATCTTTTCTATTTGTAATGGCCTACCACTACAAAAAGTCTCAAGGATCAAATAAATGCAATGGAAGTGAAAATCACAAATGTGGATGCCACATATGATCCTATGTAGGATAGTGATGGTTCCATTAGGGTGCAAGTGGAGATATTACACTCTCGGATACAACAAGTGCAAGATCAAAGTGAATAAATAAAAGTTCATGTAAAACAATTACGAGAGGTAGTAAACTTAAGGTTAGCATCTCTAATTGGGCACCTAACAAAAGCATAAAGTGTTGAATAGAAAAATCATGTGCCATCCTCCCTAGAAGAAGCAACAGATATTTATGCTCAATTGGTAAGTCAAGTCCAAACAATAACTTCTACAAAGAAACAATGGGACATCTCTTTGAATCAATTGAAGTTAATTTACAAGGACATTCTTCCATTAGGTTAGAGTTGAGTATGTCTTAATGCAAGACATATTTTTTGTGACAAATTTTTGATGATTTTAATATATACAGAGTAGATAATTGATTAGAATTCTATGTATATATTATCTATGTAAATAAAGGAAATTTTTGGAGTAAGCCACTTCTTAGGGGGAGTGAACCGTTGAATATTGTATAGATAGGGGGAGCCTATATATTTTATAGACATAGAGTAAGACCACCCGCCCTTTTCCCTTGATGTGAAAGGGGGAGAGAAAATGGAATATATGGTAAGTGTTTCCATCAATGATAGAAGGGGAGATTGTTGGAAAATGTGTTGTTAGTGTATTTTCATTGATGCCAACTTATGTTACTATTGCATGCACTTACATTATTCTTGTTGAAGAATTATGATTGATGGGCTATAATATAGACATTGGTGCATAGATGTACCTTATATTTTGAGGTTTATGATTGATGTCAAAGTGATTTGAGTGATGTTCCTGATGAGAATATTTGCATGAGATATGAAAATAATTGCATAAGTCTCCAAACTATCAAAGGCACAAATATTGGCACCACAAGAGATCTATCTAATGCTCTACATTTCTTTGCAGATGAATATATGGTCTTGCAGTTTGAAGGGAAGCTCTACATAGCTGTGAGGTATGTATATTCTAAGTTTTACTACAGAGTGTTCCAATGCTAACTAAGTAAGCACATGTTAAGTTCCTATGAATTATTTCTAAGGAATAATTGAATGTATCTGCACTTCACTACATCATATTGTTTTGCCTTGTGGTTTTGGATTTATGATTTTTAAGGTTATGTGTTTACTTAGTCCAAGTTTCACTTGTTTTGGTGTACCACTAGTGTTTCTCTAGATGCCAATGCGTTGTCTATGTTTCGATAACCTGGTAGGTTGGTATATTGTTGTTCAAATAATTTACATCAATAATTACTTGCTAAAATTTTGTGTAAAGAGGTTATGGGATGCATGGTGTTGTCTCATTATGTTCTCTGAATGATCTGCAAGATGGTATGTGATCATCACGTGTATAGAAGTATGCCTGGAGTCAATGTTTTTGGGTATGAAGTGTTTGCACCAAGAGGAAATGATCTAAAATGATAAAAGTAGTGTAGAGAAGTGTTGTTCAAGCCATATCATTATGTTGGAGTGATCCATACAATTTTTCTTGGTCTCTTTGGTACCGCCTTGGTTTGGAGTTCATACATGACATTTTACATGATTGTCGGGCTGACTTGACAAGTTATGTTGCCTGTGCCAAGTGTTTGGATGTGTGCAATAATTTATAATATGTGTTATATGGAAAATAGGTCTTGAGTATCTTTTAGTTTGAACTAAATGATATTTCATTCTACTACAATTTTTTTGAAGTTGGCTTGTTGTGACCAATGTATATCTCATATTGCATGTCTATAGCTGATAAGGAGAATTTTTTTTGAAGTTTGTAAAAGGTATTAATAAAATATAAAATATTTTTAGAAAGGGTGTGTGTGTTATGAATTTTTTGAGCAAAAAATATGTGAATTTAAAAATCCATAGAATCTCTCTTGATAATGAAATGTGGAAAAGGTTAGTTTTGAGAGATCAGTAATAACTGTATGTGAATCTACGAAGAAGAATGTGTGAATATAAAAAAGATTTGTGTGTTGAAGGTAGTGATCCATAGGAAATAGATCTTGTTGAAGTAGATGTATGTGTAAATTTACCAAAGGTAGTGTGCTGGAGGTAACAAAAGTGTTGATATATTCTAGTTGTATGTTGAGGTTGTAAACCTCTGTTGTAAGTGTTATATTGAGTAGAGAGTTGTGAAATTACTTTGGTTAAAGACCATAAAAACATATTGTAAATCTATTTTATTTTTGTTTTGAGGCTAGATTTGCATAGTAGATCCAAGCAACTTGCTCAGTGTGGTTTTTCCCTTGTAGTATTTTCCACGTAAATCTAATGTTATGGTTGTATGCTTTTGTTTTCTTCCACTTGTCATGATTTATTTGGTTAATTCTTGATGAATGGAAATAATTTAGTTAAGTACTGATTCACCCTCCTCTCATTACTTCTATGTGTTCAACACTAAGAATTGTCTAATTTGTGGGATAAGAAAATTTGTGATGCTTAATGTATTTATTAGACTATGAACCAAGTATTAAATATAAACCAAGATCTTTATCTATATTTTATTGTGTATTCAATCTAAAATAAATACTTGCATGGGTGACTAAAACAAGGATTATGAATTCTAATTTCTAAGTTTGTTTATGAATTCTAAGTGTTGATTATAAGGAGTGTGACTATAAGTGTGTGTAAGTTGCATGAAGTTTCCATAGTCCATGATCAATTAGTGCTTAAAATTTTTGGATTATAACTATGTGTAATCTTTTTTATATCAACGTTTCAGATCATACTTCATGATCCATCATCAAGATGTTGAGCAAGAGATAGTTGATAATTCAAAAATGTTAAATATCCAACATATATAATTTTAGATGTCATGATATTTTTATTTAAATTTATGGATCACATGTGACATGGAGAACAAAACTATCATAAACCTACTATGTTGTGAGCACAAAATACCAATTTTTTTTTTGTAATTGTATGTTTACTTAATAATTTAATTTTTATGATACTAGGAAATGTATAAAATAACTAGAGTTTACAATTGTAGAAGAGGACTTACTAAAGTGTATTGTTTGTCAAGGAGTTTAACTTATATATATTTCTCTAAAGGAAACCTAATTTCTAATATTATGATTAATGCCAAACAAATAAAGTGAACAAGGGTGTAGTCAAATGGTTAGGCCTCTTGGTTCTAAAGTTGGAGAATAAGGTTCAACTCTCTCCAATAACATCTTGGTCCTAGAAGGCATGTTGAGCAATAGCCCTAGAAATTGAAAGTAGTTTATAGAGAAATAGTGTTGGAGGATACTGCATTAGGTTGTAGCTATATAGTATTGGAGGATGCAACATGTAGTTTGTGTTAGTAGTTGTCTTGGTATACATGTATGTGATATGTGAATGGTAGGTGTATTGCAAGAAATTTTTAATACTAAGTCAATCTAGTAGAATTCATGTTGATTTTTAAAAAATTGATATTCAATTACATAAAAATATAAGTCTAGGTGCATAAAAATAGAGGCTGTAAGAATCCATTAACAAGATTCCCACACAACTAATATTAAAAAAGAAATATCATCAAGTGTTCCTAGCCATATTTACATATTATAAAAATAGAATCCTATATTGATCAATATGTTAAACATATTTATTAGTGTAGACATTGAAAAATGCCTTAATGCATATCACACATCTTGAATCACATTTTTCCATCATCAACATAATTTTCATCCTCATCCTTGCATTTTACTTTATTTTCATTATTAATCCTCTTTTAACACCATTTTCATCAATTAACCCTACTTTTTATTAATTAAATGATCTTGAATTTTTTAATTAATTCATCCTTTTCATCACTAATTCTCCTTTATCACCCGAATTGGATAATTCCTAATTATTTAATTAGTATAATCTATTTCATCTAATCTCATCATGATTAAATAATCTTCATTATTTAATTATACTATCCCTTAATCTTCTTCTCACATGAATTAAATAATTCTTAATTATTTAATTAGCCTATTTCCCTCCACAAAGCATATTCATTTGGAATGTTCCATTTCTAGCCCTTGATCTTGGAATCAATTCTCATCCTTTGATTTTAAATATCTCAACCATTTTCCTAAAATGGTAGAGCGAGCTTGAGTTATAACTAATATCCTCCATCCATATCCCTTGATTCACTCTAATTTGTGGGTGTTCTTGATCAATCTCAACCCTTCTTTGTGGGGTTTCAAACTCAATCCTATCTCTTGATCTAGTTTCTCCAAATCTATAAAAGAACCCCCACCCCTCTCATAATTCATCTATAGAATTTGTGAAGAGATCATATCCAAATGAGTCCTGAGAAAATTGAGCATTCACCATTGAATTCTAGGTCATCTTATCATGCTTTTGCAATCATGGAGGCTTTATGTTGAAAGGAAATCCAACATATCAAATCAACACAAATAAACTCCACCATGGGATTGTAAGATTGTGTATTTTTGAATTAATTTGTGTTTCCATTTGATTGAGCTAAATTTGTTTTTTGAATTCATAGCTATGGGAATTGCATTTCATGATAGGGGGTCCTAATCCTTGTTTTGGTTTGATTTTTATTGAATTAACTGATATAATCTTGATCCTTATTTCCCCCTTACATTAATTGGAATGGTTGGTAGGACCTAGGTCCTTTAATCTAACATTTTCATCAAGTTTTGTGATCAGTTGCAGTTTCTGGGCCATTGTCATCTTTTACAGGGACCTCTTTCGTCAATTGGGTCACTATCATCCTAAAATATAAACGTGGTCATCACTTTTTCTAGCTACTATTTCTCCAATCTGGTCATAGTCATTCTGGTTTTCTCATAGTTTAATAGAGGCTTTCATTTTGTGCAAGAAAAAAACTATAGATGTCTTGGAATTGAGCTACTATCATCCCATTTATTTCTCACAATCATCCTATTTTTTGGATGCTATCATTGGAACTGACCACTATCATCCTTTCTAGTTGCAAGTTTTTGACTTGTTTATTTTGACTATTATTACAAAGCCGCAATCATCCTATGTAGAGCCGTTATCGTCCCATTTCACAGTCGCTATCATTAGACTTAACCACAATCATCTCAAGGGAAGAGCCATTGTTACAAGTAACAGGGCTACTGTCATACTACTTTCTTCTTCTATTTTAATCTTTCAGTCTTTTTTGGATTTGGATTTACCTAACCCTAACCCTAACTTAATTACTATTTATTGTAATTTGATTAACCTAACTTTTTTGGTGCAACTCTTGTAGGGTGAAGAAAAGATTTCATAAAAATTCTAATCATTTAATTGTAGAGGTGATGAACGATCAAAGACATCCAAGCTGAAACTACTAACAACTTCCTTGCAGCTAGTGCAGGAGCACCTACGAAACACTAGGCATAAGGAAGTCTAAGATGAATTTTTGTTTTAATGTATTTCCAAGAAGGTCATGTTGACCATTGAGTTTGAGTTAGAGGTTTAATAAAATTTCTTGATCAGGAGTGGTCAGGAGTGATCAGTAGGTTAAGGAGTGAAAAGGTTTCATGAGGCTAGAAACTCACCTTTCCTAGTTCTCTAGGAATTGGCAAAAGTGGCAAAA
Source organism: Sequoiadendron giganteum (assembly GCA_007115665.2). Taxonomy (NCBI): domain Eukaryota; kingdom Viridiplantae; phylum Streptophyta; class Pinopsida; order Cupressales; family Cupressaceae; genus Sequoiadendron; species Sequoiadendron giganteum. Next base: position 366,234,712 of record CM021109.1, read on the forward strand.
TGGTACATTTTTCACCTTTTCCATAAGATACCTGTAATGTTTGACCAAGGGGAGGCATAACTACATTTTTTAACCTATAAAGGGGGTGCCTCGACCTGAGAGAAATGTTGGATACATTTGAGTTGGAGTAGAAGTTTTAAAATCAAGAAAAAAAGAGATTGTTAGTGTGAATTTCCTATTTTTGCTTTGATTTAGTGTGTTAATGGATTGATCATGGAACTCTAAGTAGTGTAGGATGTAGAGTATTTATCTTTCAAGCATTGTGTGGAATAGTAGGTAGTGATTTTCTTCAGTTCAAGCATTCTTTTGGTAGTTAGTTCATTTCTTGTAATTGCTATTCTGACTGGCAGACTGTGAAGAATGGAGAACTAGTCCACATTCCCACTATACGTGGTGTATGGGCTTTCGAGGATTGGGGATAGACTCCATGTTTGTAAATATGGTAGAGTTAGGAGTGGTTAGGAGTCAGGGAAGCATGAAGAAAGTCTTCTCCTAGGCGAGCTTGACAGTGCCCAGCTAGGAAAGACAGGGAGTGCAAAGCACTTAACTGGTAGGGGTGTCTAAATCCTGGCAATTCACGGTGTGGAGAGGGTAGGTGAATGCCTTGCCAAGGCTTACTAAGAAGGAGGAATCCCCATCAACCTGTTTGATGAGAGGAAACCTTTGATAGTCTGCAAAAAGACAGGGAAAAGACCCAAAAAGACCTAAGTTCTTGATCAGTTCCAGTTTGAGGGATTGTATGGGTAGTTGGAGGTAAAAACCACTATATCCTTCAAGTGATAGACATTAGGAACAAGAACCCTAAGAGTACATTCACTGTTCTTTGGTAACCTTGGAGTATTAGTGTGTTTTCTCGGAGATAGAGACCTAATTGGGCCTTTGGACTAATAGCCTAATAAACCCTAACTGAGGGTTTGGTGGAAGCGAACTATAAATGGAGTATGGTGGATTGTCAAGAACCCTAGGGAGATGGTTTGAAGCCCTTGAAAACATATCTACACCCTTGCAAATTTAAACTTAGTTGTTGGAGGGTATTAGTCTTTAGGGAAGATTAAAGGATAAGGGAAGAATAGAAGTATTGCACCAAGGGAGACTTGGTAGATTGGTAGGGAGATGATAGTAGGGTTGGCCAGTAAAACCAGGAGCACCTAAACATGAGGTAGGTCCTAAAGGTTAAGGTGGAGGAGACACCAAGAAGATCTTGCAAACAAAGATCCAGAGCATGGAACAGTGATTGTTCCATCCAACCCTATGCTATCAGATTGGTATCAGAGCAAGTTAAAGATTTGGGAGAAAATATTGTATGTCAGACCTTGAATCTAGTGGTTCCACAACCATGGTAATAAACATTGAGTTGGAAAAGAAGTGTGAAGATCAGGAGGAAGATAATAGGAGGTTGAGATAAAGATTGGTACAACTTGAGGAAGCATTGAGCAATGTGCAAATCAAGGCCGATGAGGTCAGTGATAGATTGGAGGGCAGGGTACCGAAGAGTGAAGAGGTTGCAAAGGAAGAAAAGACCCCTGAACATGATCCTATTCTACAAGAGGATCCTTTCTTGAAGGAATTGAAAGCTTTGAGTGGGAAAGCACTTGAAGGTATACCACTATTTAGTGGCAAATTGGAGGCTGACCTAGTCCTGGATTGGATATAAGGCATGGAGAACCATTTTGAATGTGATGGAGTCACTGAAGCAAAAAAGGTGAAGGTGGCCAAGTCTAGATTGAGAGGATCTACCTTGACATGGTGGAAATTCATTCAGACAGAGAGGGGAAAGGAAGGCAAGAAGCCTATTTCAACTTGGAAAGGTATGGTGGCAAAAGTGAGAGAAGCATATATACCAGATGATTATGAGATTTAGTTACACAAGAAGAGACAAAGCTTGAGGCAAAGAGACCAAGATGTGAACAATTACACTGAGGAGTTTCAAAAACTTTGTATGAGGTCCAATGTTTCAGAAGATGAAAGTCTCAAGGTGGCTAGGTATCTTAACGGCTTGAAGTGGAACATCCAAGAGGAGATGACTCTTCTAAGTCCAAAGATAGTACACCAATGCTATCAATTAGCTATCAAGATTGAGGAAAGAAGTAAGAGGAAACATGATTAGGCTTCTAAGAGTAGAGGCAAAGGCAGAGATCAAAGGGATCAAAGAGGACATAGAGGTGGCTACCAAGGTAGAGGAAATGAACAAAGAAACCAAGGTGAATCTAAACTCACAGAGCATGGAGGTGAAACATCTTCTAGAGGAGGTTATTGAAGAGGTAGAGGTTCTCAAGGAGGATCAATTAGAGGAAGAGGAGCAAGCAGGAGCAATTCATATTTTGCTACTATGAAATGTTACCATTGTGGTCAAGTAGGACATCCAGCTTATAGGTGCCCGAAGAAAGCATCTTCATCAAATGCTAAGAAGAGGGTGGCATATGCTCAAGAAGACACCATGAGTACTAAATCACCAGAGGTCAGTCATATTGAATCTGAAATGGGGGAGAATCTGATGTTTAGGAGAGTTTTGATCAGACAACCGGTCAAGGAAGAACCAAAACAAAGAAGAGCTCTATTTAGAGTGAGATGAAAGATACTTGGAAAATTGTGTAAGGTCATTGTAGATTCAGGTTCAATAGACAACATCATCTTAGAAGAGGCAGTAAAGAAGCTAAAATTGGAGAAGGTACCCCACACTAACCCCTACAAAGTGACGTGGTTAAACAAAGGGCAAAGTGTTCTTATTAATGAGCAAGTAATGGTGGAGTTTTCCATTGGAGGGTAGAAGGATAAGTTAATATGTGATGTGTTACCCATGGATGCATGCCATCTACTATTAGGAAGACCATGGTAGTATGACAGTTGTGCCATGTATGATGGGAAAGAGAACACTATTTCTTTTAAAAAGGATGGGAAGACTTTTAAGTTGCAGTCACTGTTAGAAGAAGAAGGACAGTCAAAGACACCAAGTGTCCTGTTAAGTAGTGGTAAGGAGTTCCTTAACAACCTACATCAAGGGGGTGAAGGTTATGTGATCATGTTGCAGTCCAAAGAAGAAGACAAGACTGAAAAAATAGTCATACCTGGAGTAGTCCAAAAGTTGCTTGAGAAGTATAAGGATAGAGTGAGTGATGGTGCACCTGCAACTTTACCTCCAAAAAAAGCCATTAGTCATCAGATTGACTTCATACTTGGAGCATCATTTCCTAATAAAGCAGCTTATAAGCTTACACCGGATTAGAATTTAGAGGTAGCTAGACAAGTGCAGGAGTTATTGGATCAAGGATTGATTAGGAAGAGCATCAACCCATGTGCAGTACCAGTGGTCTTAGCAACCAAGAAAGGAGGCAAGTGGAGATTATGCACTAACTCTAGAGTAATAAATAGAATCACAATCAGGTATAGGTTCCCTATTCCTAGGATTGAAGACTTGATGGATTGTCCTGGAGGAGCTTAGTACTTCACCAAGTTAGATCTCAAGAGTGGATACCATCAAATCAGAATCAAGGATGGAGATGAGTGGAAGACAACAGATGGGTTGTATGAATGGAGAGTTATGCCATTTGGCCTCTCTAATGCTCCTAGCACATTCATGAGGCTCATGAATGAAGTACTCAAGGACTTTACAGGGTTATTTGTGGTGGTATATCTTGATGATATACTCATCTTTAGCAAGATAGCAAAAGAACACCTAAAGCATGCGGAGTTGGTTCTTAGAAGATTGCAAGAGGAGAAGTTAGCCATCAACCTAGAGAAGTGTGAGTTTTTCAAACAAGAGCTTGTATATTTGGGTTTTGTAGTGTCCCAAGGATCATTGAAAATGGATCCAAGCAAGGTGGAAGCTATCCTAAACTGGCCTACACCAACGACAGGGACTGAGATAAGAAGTTTCCATGGATTGGCTCAATTTTATAGGAAATTCATAAGAAACTTTAGTGGCATATGTGCACCAGTCCTAGAGACAATCAAGGGTGGTTTGAAAACTAAGTTTGTGTGGACTCAAGAAGTTGAGAAAGGTTTTGAGAAAATGAAACAAGAAGTGGCAACTCAACCTATTCTCTTATTACCAAGCTTTGGCAAATTGTTTACTGTGGAGTGTGATGCTAGTGGAGTTGCAGTAGGAGGAGTGCTTAGTCAAGAAGGCAGGCCCATAGCTTTCTCTAGTGAAAATATTAATGAATCTAAGAAGAAGTATTCTACCTATGATCTAGAACTTTATGCTTTGGTTTAGTCACTTAGGAAGTGGAGGCATTACCTTCTACCCAAGGATTTTGTGGTCTTTACTGACAATCAGGCACTTAGTTATATCAACACCCAAGAGAAGTTGAGCAATAGACACTTGAAATGGATGGAGTACATCCAAGCTTTTACTTTCACCATCAAGCACAAGAAGGGACAATTGAACAAGGTAGCAAATGCATTGAGTAGAAGATTGTTGATAGTGCAAGAGATACAAATCAAGAGCATTGGCATAGAGAGTTTCAAGGATATCTATGGGGAGGATGAAGATTTCTCAGAGGCCTACAAGGTATGTTCTAACTTTGAGAATCATTTTCATAGCCAATACTCAAAGTATACTTTGCAAAGTGGATTGTTGTTTAAAGGGAATCAGTTATGTGTTCCAAGAGGGTCAATGAGAGAAAACCTCATTCAGGAAAAGCATAATGGTAGTCTTAGTGGACATTTTGGCATCAACAAGACATTAGAACTAGTGCAAAGGTTCTACTATTGGCCTAAGTTGTCAAGAGATGTCAGGAGGTATGTGGAACAATGTGTTGTGTGTATGAAAGCTAAGGGAGGAGCTAGTAATGCTGGCCTATATCAACCCATACCCATTCCTAATAGACCATGGGAGTGTGTTAGCATGGATTTTTTGGTAGGACTCTCTAAGACCAAGACTGGATTTGATAGTGTGTATGTGGTGGTAGATAGATTCAGCAAGATGAGTGACTTTATTCCTTGAAAAATCACACATGATGCTAGCTATATAGCTCACCTTTTCTTCAAGGAAATTGTAAGGATCCATGGATTGCCCTTAAGCATTGTTTCAGACTAGGATGTGAAGTTCATGAGTCACTTTTGGAAGACTCTATGGAGCAGATTAGGTACCAACCTATCTTTTGGATCAGGTTACCATCCTCAGACCAATGGTCAAACAGAGGTGGTTAATAGGGTGCTAGGTAATCTACTAAGGTGCCTAACCAAAGAGTATGGATAGACATGGGGCATGGTTATCTCATAGGCTGAGTATGCTTATAATGACAGTGTGAACCAGACCATAGGGAAGAGTCCTTTTGAGATTGTGTATGGAATGCACCCAAGAGGCATATGTGAGCTTAGGTTTCTAGAAGCTATGGAAAATAGGAGTGGATATGTAGAAGACTTCACTCAAACCATGAAAGAGATTCAGGAGCAAGTAAAGAGGACAGTCACCGAGGCTACACAAAAGTTGAAAGACAAGGTAGATATGTCAAGAAAGGATTTGCAATTTGCAGTAGGAGACTATGTCATGGTCCACCTTAACAAATCAAGGTTGTATAAGGGTATATCAACCAAACTATAGATGAAAATAGTGGGACCATGCAAGGTATTAACCAAGTATGGGAAGAATGCATACAAGGTGGAGTTACCTGTAGATTTGGGAATTTCACCAGTCTTTAATGTAGCTAATTTGATCAGGTACAAGGGATCAGTCCAAGATATGGATCAGAATAGTAGTGAGATCTTCAAGGAAGTAAGCAACATACCCTTACCTATTCAAGACAAGCTTCAGGTAGAAAGGATCTTGGAGTCAAGGGTGAAGAAATCTACAAGGCATAAAGTGTACATGGAGCATCTTGTCAAGTGGAAGAACAAACATGAATCTGAGGCTACATGGGTGGATGAAGCTCAGTTCAAGAAGCAAGGCATAGATGTGTCACTACTATCTCCTCACATTCCTTAGAGTTTGTGCAGAGGGGGGAGAATGGTGCAGGAGCACCTAGGAAACACTAGGCATAACGAAGTCTAAGATGAATTTTTGTTTTAATGTATTTCCAAGAAGGTCATATTGACCATTGAGTTTGAGTTAGAGGTTAAATAACATGTCTTGATCAGGAGTGGTCAGGAGTAATCAGTAGGTTAAGGAGTGAAAAGGTTTCATGAGGCTAGAAACTCACTTTTCCTAGTTCTCTAGGAATTGGCAAAAGTGGCAAAATGGTACATTTTGCACCTTTGCCATAGGATACCTATAATTTCTTACCAAGGGGAGGCATAAATACCTTTTTTAACCTATAAAGGGGGTGCCTTGACCTGAGAGAAAGGTTGGATACATTCGAGTTGGAGTAGAATTTTTAAAATCAAGAAAAAAAGAGATTGTTAGTGTGAATTTCTTGTTTTTGCTTTGATTTAGTGTGTTAATGGATTGATCATGGCACTGTGAGTAGTGTAGGATGTAGAGTAGTTATCTTTCAAGCATTGTGTGGAACAGTAGGTAGTGAGTTTCTTCAGTTCAAGCATTCTTTTGGTAGTTAGTTCATTTCTTGTAACTACTGTTTTGACTGGCAGACTGTGAAGAATGGAGAACTAGTCCACATTCCCACTATACCTGGTGTATGGGATTTTTTGGGGATTGGTGCTAGACTCCATGTTTGTAAATATGGTAGAGTTAGGAGTGGTTAGGAGTTAGGGAAGCATGAAGAAATTCTTCTCCTAGGCAAGCTTGATAGTGCCCGACTAGGAAAGATAGGGAGTGCAAAGCACTTAAATAGCAAGGGTGTCTAACTCCTGGAAATTCACGATGTGGAGAGGGCTAGTGAATGCCTTGCCAAGGATTACTAAGAAGGAGGAAGCCCCATCAACCTATTTGATGAGAGGAAACCTTTGATAGTCTGCAAAAAGATAGGGAAAAGACCCAAAAAGACCTAAGTTCCTGATCAATTCCAGTTTGAGGGATTGTATGGGCAGTTGGAGGTCAGGACCACTATATCCTTCAAGTGACAGACATGAGGAACAAGAACCCCGAGAGTACATTCACTATTCTTTGGTAACCTTGGAGTATTAGTGTGTTTTCTCAGAGATAGAGACCTAATTGGGCCTTTGGACTAGTAGCCTAATAAACCCTAACTGAGGGTTTGGTGGAAGCGAATTGTAAATGGAGTATGGTGGATTTTCAAGAACCCTAGGGAGATGGTTTGAAGCCCTTGAAAACATATCTACACCCCTGCAAATTTAAACTTAGTTGTTGGAGGGTATTAGTCTTTAGGGAAGATTAAAGGCTAAGGGAAGAATAGAAGTATTGCACCAAGGGAGACTTGGTAGATTGGTAGTGAGATGATAGTAGGGTTGGCCAATAGAACAAGGGGTACCTAAACATGAGGTAGGTCCTAAAGGTTAAGGTGGAGGAGACACCACGGAGATATTGCAAACAAAGATCCAGAGCATGGAACAATGATTGTTCCATCCAACCCTATCCTATCAACAGCCCTTTCTTCAAGATTTATTTTCTTTTCAAGCATTTGTATGTGTGTTTGATGTCTTAAACATTTTTTTTTGAGTTTTAAAATAAAAATTGCCTAGATAGATAACACTTCATTTTTGGCTTAAGAATCGAATTGTAATGAGTTGTCCACCATATTTTATGCGATTGGAAAACCGTATGTGTATCCTCTCCCCTTACATCATTTGATGATCTTGGGTGTAAGAGAAATATATTGTTTTTCACACTTTTTGGTCACCAAAGGTGTTTTGATATGTATCCTCTCCCCTTGCATCATTCGATGATCCTAGGTGTAAGAGGAATATCAAAACATTAAGCCTTTATTTTTTATTAGATATGGGCTTGATTTGAGACACATACCATAATGGAGAACTCAAAGCAACCCTAAAATCACGTTTACGGGTGAGCTATATTAAAGTGTGTGAAATTAAAAGAAAGTATCATAGATCTAGGGTGTCATACCTTGCATGCCAAAAACCTTCAGAAAATATAAGGAGTTTTACAAGATACACTAGAGACTTTAGTGTATCACGTCTGATGTATACCCCTGGTGTTCACCATTGTCATTACATACCTTTTTTTTAGAGGCCAATCCAAGTTTTTTGAAATGATTCTTCAAAGTAGTGCATAGGAATAACACCGTTCCTAAAAGTTACCATGTCTAGTCTATAGTTGACACATAAGGCTTAAGAGTTCATTCTCTTTTACACAGCCAGGAGTACACTTGTATAATTTGACAAATAAATCACTAGGCGACTAGGACGTTTAGTCACAATAACTAAAAATGACTAAATTCTACTCATTGTTTACAACTTATCTATAAATGAGTAAATAAATGACTAATTTTGGTTGTTGAATAAAAAATATTTAGTCACACAAATGAAAATGACTAAATAGTTAGTAATTTATTTATTAACAATCCATTTGAATAAATCATTTAAGGAATCAAGAATATAGCCTGCCAAAATACTCTAAAACTTTCATCAAAATCTTATTTTCAGGCGTAGCTCGCCAAAATAGAGTTTTCATTTTAATAAACATACTCTAAAATATTCATTGAAACCTTATTTTTAGGTGTAGCCTACCAAAATGGAGAAGTGTTTTAGTAAAAAATGATAGAGAATGGCAAGGAGATGTGTGTGATAGGAGGCATATGATTCATTGTTGCTTATCTCATTCCTGCTCTGCTCAACAAGGGTTACATTGTTTGCACTACTGTTTGTAATTCAAGTATTTAATTGACATATATTTGCATAATCTCAAATTCCTTCAGATGCTTTTGAAGTATCAATGTATCCTATATAGGATTTACAATGATTTCTTTTAATTTAAAAAATAAAATTAGATGCTTTTGAAATATCAATATATCCTATATAGGGTTTAGAATGATTTATTTTAATTTAAAAAATAAATAAATGATGTATTTGTCTATGATTAGATAATGTGGAGATCTCCTAAATCTTCCCCAACACACTGCCCTCTTTGGCATTGTATTCATTACTCCAGCTGCTAGGGTTTTGCATGTGACACATTTAATATCTTCATGATAGTGGTTTTTAAATAGATCTTAGTCTTTTCTTTAATCCTTATCATGGTAACCCTTGAGTTACATAATCCGCCTTCAATCTCTTCTAAGAACGTTGTCTTAAGCTAGACTGCATAGTATACATATAAAGCAAGTCCTTCATAACTTCCATTGTTCCAAACCACCATTCACTGCCTTGCTTAAAATGTTGCCTCCATAAGCACAATAACATGTTTTAAAATCATGGTTGCCAATGATTGACCATTAAAGTCACTACTTTCATCAAGATATAATGATATTTTTTCCTTCAAACTCAAGGCATTATGCAAGATAACATTGTGAGTTGTTTGTTGTGTACAATTTGATTTTATTGCATATTTACTGCTTTGCTAACTACCTTTAAGACTAGATATTGCACCCTCAGCTACAATCTCAAACAACTCACTCACTATCACTTGAAGATTTATTTCATGAGCATCCTTCTATAAAATCAAACTATGCCCTATAGATTGCCTACTTACTTACTATAGGGGACTCATTGTTTCATGGTATTGTGGGTCTTAAGATCCTTCAACCTTATTGTCACTACTTCACAGTCCACAAGGTATTATTCACTATTCTCCCTTCTTTGATGAGTCTCAAAACATTTCTCAAACATGCAATCCACTAACTCCATTATACAATAGATAAGAAGAAACATTGAACCTATGATTACCATTGCTAATTGATTTGGACAATCATTCCCTAATTGCATTTTCTTTGTCTAACATTGCCAATAACATTTGAAAAATGCTTAAGGTCAGCAAGGGGGTAAGGAAAATCACTTTTAAAATCTCCACTTTACTATGCAAGGTTTGAGCTTTATTACCATGTCACTGCTCAACCTATTTTTGAATCTCACACCTCAAGTGACTGTCATTCTTCTTACCATAGATTTCATTTACAAATGTCACTGAGCTACATAGTATGCTTGTTATTGGCTACAATATTTAGATTGCAAGATTTTGTTATTGGCTACAATGTCTCAATCTTTCTAGTATTGCAACCTCACCAATCCACTAGAGTTATGGTTTACATTTCTACAGAGGTTTAGGGTTTGTACCCTAGTCATGCTCTTACCAATGCTTTTGTTGGTATTAAAAAAAAACCTTAAATCTTGGGTCAAAAAATTAGTTGTCTTGATAGGGTTGTGGTATGAATTTGGATTGTATCCTAGAGTGTGTAGGAACCTTGTGTTTGATCATTAAGGTATGTAAACCTGATCAGAGAAATGTATCCTATATAGCATGGGTCTTAATTTAATACTTTCCATAATGGTTATTAGCAGATCACATTATTATAGTTTGTGGTAACCCAAGATTGCATTCAAGTATGTAACAAACTTGGTTTGTAGTTTAATTTGTACACTTTTAAGTAACATTCATAAGGTTTAGAACATCTTGATCACTCTCTAGAATATCCCATTAAACATGGGTTTTTCTTGAATGCACTACATAATTGATATAACACAACCACTCTACATATCAACCCAAGTTATAGACTTTTTTATTGAAGCAAGAGGTAATCGATTTTAGTTAACTCCTGCTAACATACTTTTGGAATAAATTTTGACTGCATTACTTCGAGTGTGAAGAATTTTGTTTGCTGCTTATAATACATTCATTGAGAGTTGTAGTAGACAGATTCTTATGCTGAAACCCATCCTATAAACTTGATTTAAGCTAAATTTAGGAGGCTTCATGGATTTTTTATGATTTATACTTTTGTTTTGACAGTAAATGACATTAGATTCTTTTTGAAAGTGAAATGATTTATTAATTATGGTTTTAGGATGATTAAATGATTTATTTAGAAGGGTTTAACATGTTGCATTTTAATGTGCAGGAAGAATAGATTGTGATGCAACATTCAGGTATGGATGGTTTAGGGAAACTTGGATTGCTATCAATGACATAACCAGACTGGAGAGTACTTTCAACTAGCTTGAAACACTTTCAGGTGTTTTCACTCGGAAGCAGAACTTGAGTATAGGAATTTCTGAATATCCGATAGAGGAAGTTCTTACATTCTAAAGATAAAATCATAATTTTTTTGGTCCAATTTCACATCCAACCTAAGATATTTAATATTCAATTGAGAAAGTTCATACATTCTAAAGGTAAAATCATAAATCTACTGGCCCAATTTTATATCCAATTTGAGGTCATGAAGGTTCGACAAAGGAAGTTCCCACATTCTAAAGATAAAATCATAAATTTTATTGGTCCAATTTGAGATCCAATTTGAGGTCGTGAAACTTTGACAAAGAAAGTTCCTACATTCTAAAGGTAAAATCATAAATTTTTTTGGTCTAATTGTAAGGATTTGTCTTTTTAATTATACTTTCTATCATTTGGATTGATACAAATTGTCATTTTAGAATTATGGCATTGCTTTTCTTCTAATTTTTTCAACCCTCATTTTAGGGAAGAGCTCTGAAGATGGTTCCTTCAGATGGAGATTGCACTTTTCTGCTATAGGTTCCATCTAGAAACACTAGAAGCTCAAGTACTATCATACTCAGGTACAATAGAGTTTGAGGTGAATTACACTTAGTATTTTATGTTGATATGGATATGTTCTAGCCTGTAGTTAATTTTTGTAGTTGTGTGAGGGGGAGAACATTAGACTGAGAATGAGGGATCACACATGTTAATCTATGAATCTAAACTAAGATTAAACATATCAATGTAAGATCCAAACCTACACATGCAAAATGAAACTAAGCTATTTGAACATGCATTAAAGAATCTACGATTATAAAATTGAATGTACAAGAATAACATAGTATTACCGTCCCATAGTGGAGTGTATTCGCCTGAAGTTGGGTTGTTATTATCACCGCAAAGCCTCCAAAGTTCATGTACACAATCTTGATGAGTAATAATTTTGGTTGGTTGATCGAAGAAATGGTGAAGCTCTATCAATTGTGTTATTGACAACACTTTGTTGCACAAGGTATGTTGATTCTCCAATCCTTATTTGTGAGGAAAGGGGTTTGTTATATAGAAAATGAGATTTGAAATGGATGATCAAGATTGTGTTGAAGAATATCTAGATCAACAGTGAGAGTGTGTTGAGAGGATTTAGACATGAGAAGATTGTCCAAAGTTAAATGCACAATTTGGGTGATTGATAAATAGATTCGCCAATCAGGGATTTAGATTGATCACTCAGTATTTAAAAGGCTTAGTTAGGAAATTGATGGCTTAGTAAGGAATTTTCTTGATTAGTTGACAACTTAGATTGACCAGTTAGCAATTTAGATTGATTAGTTAACAAACTAGATTGCTCAGTCAACAATCGTAATTTTCTCAATCAGAAAGTGGGTGAGGAATATGAATTAACTGATTTAATTAATTAATTCCTTTTTGGAGTTGAACATGCAAATAAAGTTTGACTTTTGCAAACAAAGTTGCATTAGTTTGATTTGATTTTTGATAATTGATTTGAATAGTTTGATTTAATTATTCAAATTTTGGAGGGAAAGTGTCGTAATTAAATTATTATGATTTAATAATTTAATCAACTTAGGGGAATACGGTGATTTAGTGATGTAATTAAATAATATGCTTTATTTAATCAATCAGGATGAAATAAAGTGAGATTAGGAATTTATTAAATAAATGTAATTTATTTAATTGGTCAAAATGATGAAACACAAATTAATCAAATAATGTTGTTTTATTTAATCAATAGAAAAACTAGGGTTTTTAGAACTTTATTAAATAAATGAAATTTATTTAATTTGTTCGAAATGATGAAAAAGTGAATTAATTAAATAATGTATTATTCAATTAATAGAGGAATTAGGGTTTTGGATGTCATTTCATTGTGCTATGATGTGGGACATTGCAGGATGATTCTGAGATGATATGAGACATTATGAGATGATTCTTTGTTGTTTCGAGATGTTCTGAGACATTACAGGATGATTTTGAGATATTCTGGGGTGATTATGAGATGTTACGAGATGATTCTGAGATATTTCGAGACATTTTGGGATGGTTTGAAGATGTTACAAGATTTTTTGAGTCATTCTGAGATGTTACGAGATAATTATGAGTCATTCTGAGATGTTACAGGATGTTCTGAGATGATTCTGAGTCATCTTGAGATGTTACAGGATGTTCTGAGATGATTCTGAGTCATTCTGAGATGTTACAGGATATTTTGAGATGATTTTGAGTCATTCTGATATGTTATGGGATGTTTTGAGACGATTCCAAGTCATTCCGAGATGTTATGGTATGTTTTAGGATGATGTTTAATGTTGGTTGATGTTGTTCGATGTTCTTCAATGCTGTTCGATGTTGTTTGATGTTGCTTGATGTTGTTTGATGTTTTTCAATGTTGTTCGAGTTGTGTGATAGGTGTTAAGTCAATTTTACATGTCTACATTTTCTGCCTCTTTGATACAAAGTATTGGTTGCTTTGTTTCAAAGATTTTGTTTTTAAGATCAAGTTTTTTGAAAAAATTATGCCCCACTGTGCCCCAACATTCAGTGGAATGATGGTAGGATTTTGTGCTGCCCCCTCAAGAGGTTGATCAAAAATCTCAAGCTTTGAGGTTAGGCTCTTAACACTATTGTATTGTCATTTCAATGTTTTTAGATGAAATATTATATCAATAGGTGCTTCATTTCTCATTTCAATGCTTGACAGAGCTTCTAATTTGAAAGTAGGAAGGTTCCCTAAGTGAAATTAGGGTTTTCTTGAGGTGTTATATGTGCAATTTTTGTTCAAATTGGCTCATTTGTGCTTTGATCCTTTTGCTAATTCTTGTCTCTAGATTTCACATTCTATCAGTTGTTGAGGAACAATGTAGAGATTTGAGGTTTCCCCACATCATTTTGAGCTTGTTCAGGAGTTTAGACATCCTTCAGGCGTTAATGGCCTGATATGTACCTTCTTGCTTTTTTCTTTTGTCATGTTTTGTTCTCGTTATGCATGTACGAAGTTCCTATAGTCAATAGCACATTTTTTGTGATTTTTGAATAGTTGCATAATTTTTCATGCCTTTGCTTTGTCAAAACTTTGCACTTGTCTCAAAACTACGCAGTTGAGTAAAATTTGTGCCCCTATTTCGTGCACTTGATAGGAAACTATGCAGTTGACTGAAAATTGTGCTCTTGACCAAGAACTATGTAGACTTAAAATTGTGCCCATGTTTTATGCACTTGACCTAAACTTGCACACTTTCTTGAAAATAACACCCTTGTCTAGTATTTGCTAAGCATTTTCTCAAGAACCTAGCAGTTGACTTCTCCTGTTGTTGTTTTCTTTTAGCATTTGTTCTAAACCCTAGCATGTGTTTGTTTGTCATCCTAAATTTCATTTGTCATCATGATAATGCCATTTTGTGTTTCTTTACATGTTTAGAGTGAAACCCTAACATCTTGGTTTATAATGATTGTAGGTGAGTCTCAGAGCACTTATGATGAGAGAGAGACATCATCACCACTCATTTGATCTAATTGCCCATTTCGGTGTGTTGGAGCAGGACTTCCTTGATGCCATGGGATTACATTATATTTGTTACATGCCTCCAATTAGGACTCATATGGCGATGATGACTGCACTTGTGGAGAGGTGGCACTCTCAGATGTCCTCCTTTCATTTGCCTATAGGGGAGGCTACTATTACTCTTGAGGATTTTTGGAGGATACTTCATCTTCCCATTCACGATGAGCTCATTATGTATCATGTTCATTGAGGTGCCCATGCTATGCAACATTTGTTAGGTGTTGCACACTTGGATGTACGTGATTGAGAGGTTGATCTATCTGGATTTTTTGATAGCGTAGATCCTATTGCACTTGTCATCTATGGTCTGATATCAAGATTAGTTGTTCTTGATAGGTGCGATCGACACTTTTCTATCGGTTGGGGTACATGTATCGAGAGTATGCTAGAGCATGGGAAGAGATATGCCTAGGGTGCTTGTTTGCTTGCTCATCTTTACCGAGATATGCACAAGGTGCTGTATCAAGGCGGAAAGTCTATGTTTGAAGGTGTTTCACTTTTGCATGTTTGGGAATGGGAGCATATTGCAATGACTCATCTGAATGAGATATAGGATCATTCTCTAAATGATCCATACTCTTATCATTATGGGGACTTTATTATTCATTACACCTTGACTAGGGACCTTCCTTATTGGCATCGTGTGTTTGATGAGATGTCTGGTTTCATGTGGAGACCTTATATGAGCTATGAGGTTTGGCTAGAGGATATTGACCATCTTGTTTACTACTAACAGACGTATTGGATGATTGGTCATTTTCCTTCTGTGATAGAGCATTATCTACCAGACCGATTATGTCACTAGTTCAGAGAGAGATAGGGGCAACTTCTTGATGCGTACGAGGCTCGGTTTGGTCAGAATATTTGGGAGGTTCATGTATGGGGTCTCTAGGATGATATAGATATTGTTGTTGCTAAGTTTAGAGTACTTTCCCCATTTGGTTGGGGTTGGCTGGTTGGTGTGGTAGATCTAGGTACTACTCATGATTATGATGAGTGGTGGGTATGATGCAGGCCTTTGATGTTTACTGATCCTGGGGGTGATCCCATTGTGGGAAGAGTAGGTATTATAGGTCATCATAGGGAGAAATAGTGCGTTGAGGTTCTTGTAGAGCAATTGGATCAAGCTCAACATGATGAGGCACAAAGTATTCAGGATGAGCGGGTGCCTCCTATGTAGGGTCAGGGACAGGTTTCAGGTCCTCCTTCACCAAATAGGGATGTTGATATACTACTAGCTTAGATGACTTTTTATAAAGACATAGAGATAGTGTGGCAATAGGTTGTAGAGGCTCTAGTAGACACTTTGAGGGCTGAGCGAGATATTGAGATTGGTCGATGACATGTTGTAGAGGCTCAAGTACTATTACTGATAGTAGAGAGAGATACTCTCTAGGTAGAGCATGATAGTATGTGAGATGAGCGAGATTGGTTTCTACAGATGTCCACCTATTATTAGACTTTATATGATGATGTCGTTCCTAGGGCTTCTCGACATCCATGGTTCGGTGAGTCAAGTGTTGTGAGCGATGGTGGTGGTGGTGCAAGTCTAGGTGAAGGTGTAGGTGATCAATCTATGAGACAACCAGATTTTTTTGGTGGTTAGTAGGGTTTTTCCCTTCCTGTCGGGGACTTACTTTTTTGGTACTTGATCTTCATTTTGTTTCATGGCGTGGAGGCATTTTGTAGACATTTGTTATATATATATTCTTTGGTCTAGTCGAGACCTCGTATATAAGTTATGATTTTATATTATCTTATCACACTTGTGTCACTACGGATGATGATATATTTGAGATATACCTTCTTCGATTCAACCTCATTTTGTGATTATGTGATGGTGATATATGATGATGTATGTTTATATATGTTTTTGTGCTTTTCTGATGTATGAATATGATGTGGATGGATGAATCATACTTTGTCCTATTTATGATGTGGTTTATGTTGATAAATGAATGCCCCATACATGATACATGATGTCTTTACTGGTTTATTATCATCATGATATGTATTGACAAAATTTGTGGATGTAGTATGGATATGGTGCTAATGATGTTTTATGCAGGATGAATGTTAATCAGAAGAAATATTGATGATGGATAGAGATATGATGTTAATTAGAAGAAATTTGATGATGGATAGAAATATGATGTTAATTAGAAGAAATATGACCATGGATAGAATTATGATGTTGTTAGTTGTTGATGTGTTTCTTTTTCTTTGCTTTAGAGACTTCATGGTTTGAACAATCCTGTTTGATGTAGAAAACAAATACGATGCACCAGGGTATGAATTACCAAGGTGACTTTGTATCTATTGTGTGGACTTTGAATCTACAAACAAAGAGTATTGTTGCTCATACTTGACATACAAAAACTTTGTTTAAAGTATAGGGTGGGGCTGCATGAAAAACATTTCAGACCAGTCACATAGAGAAGTATAGAACACCTAACATGTAACTACTTCACGAACTATTTTAATACAACTTCCATACTCAATAAAGCAAGTATTCACCATGGTAGTATTACAAAAATATCTTACAAATAGAAAATCGAAATGATGCTCAATTTACCCCATTCCTTCTTCTCTAAATCCTTATGGACATCCTTGAGAGATACTAGGAATGAGTCAATAAAATAAATCACAATAATAAGACCATAAAAAGATAAAAAACAAAGTTGCAGTATCACTTGCCATATCTGTTTGGGATGGGGCTATTATCTGTTGCTGATCATATCTATCATTGGAATGGATCCATTAAGGCATATCTCAGGATGTTGTTGGAACTTGTCAAAAGGATAGGTAGTTGATACTTTGGCATTTTTTCCATCTATTTATAGTCAAATCTTATGTGATTGTTTTGCTTGAAAGTTCTAGCTTTTGATGTTTTCTTTCTTTGTTTGTTTTGTCAAAGGATGATTGTGACGATTTATTTATTATGGATGAAAGGGTTATCACGTATTTTTATGACAGGATGGGTCTTTTTGATTTTCTAATTTTTATGATGCTATTTTTGTTATTTTCAGGAGACTAACCTAGGGCCTCGGGGGATCATCAAAGATAAGCCTTGCCTATGTTGTACATGTAGAGGCTTGTAATTCACTTGGTTTGACCTTTTATGTTTTGTGAATGTTTTTGGATTTTGTATATTGTATATGTTTTTGGGACTTTTTGTATTTTTTGACTAAGTTGAAATAAAGCATGTTGAAAACCTAAGGGGACTGACCTAGGGTCTCGGGGGCTAAAAATCCTTGCCTATGTTTTACATGCAAAGACCACATAGTTCGACTGTTTGAATCAAAGCATGAATTGTTCTTGGATAAACAACATTGATAGCTTGGATTGATATCCCATTTATATATCTAGAGGATATGTTGTGGTAAATCTACTTGAACTAGCTGTGAGGTTCAAGAAAATGTTGATATCTTAGAATTTTTGAGTGAAGGAATAACCCAGCGATGTTGTTTTGTTTTTTATTTTTTTCACATTTTTTTGTTGTTGTTGTTTTCTAGTGTTTTTGACCTTTTGTTGTTTTATGACCATGATCGGATGTTGCAAGATCTAATATATGACCAGCTTTTGGAAGTTTTCCCCAATAAAATAACTTACCTTAATCAGTGACAAGCCATGGTTGGATACATGATTTATGAAATGGTTGGGTGGATGTTGTGAAAAAGTGTTGATACATAATGATGGAAGTTTTGTTCACACATAACACTTGTTTGCCAGGTTTTCACTCAAAGAAAATTTTATTTCTCTTTATTGTTTTTCTTTCTGTTTTTTTTGTATTTTTTTGGATTTTTTCCCTTTTTCCCGGGGCATTCTAACATGCTTCATGTATAGAGTTTCTTGAGGTGGTTGTTGTTCAACGGTTCAACTTGAGGTTCTCCTTTAGGAGTAGCCAACTGATATGCCTTAGAGTTGTAGCTCTATGTGATGATGAATGGGCCTAACCAGTTGGGTTCAAATTTTCCTTTTCTGTCTTGATTCAATTGTATCTTTTGATTCTCCTTCAGGACTAAGTCACCAACTTGAAATTTCATGTCTTTGATTCTCTTGTCATAGCTTTTTTTGAGCCAATTATGATAAAATTGTAGATGGTTTAATGCAATCAAATGCCTTTCATCTAGGAGCTCTAATTCATTCCATCTAGATATCCTATATTCTTTGTTGTTGACCATGTGTTTTAATGAAACTTGTAATGAGGGGATTTTGACCTCAATAAGTAAGACAACCTCTGATCCATAGACCAATGAAAATGGTGTGGCACCAGTGGGTGTGCAAATACTAGTTCAATAAGCCCATAAGGTTGGGTTTAGATGCAAATGCCAATCACAACCGATATCATTGACCATCTTTTTCAATATTTTTAGGATTATTTTATTGGATGCCTTTGCCTGGCCATTTCCTTGAGGATAGTAGGGCATGGAAAATATATTTTGGATAGAGAACTTGGAATAAAGTTTTTGTACATCTTGATTTTTGAATGGGGTGCCATTGTCTATTACAATTGTCTGTGGGATTCCATACCTACAAATGAGATAATTCAAAATGAATTTTGATATCTGTTAGTCGATGATATAGGCCAATGGAATTTCCTCTATCCATTTAGTGAAGTAATTTGTTGCAGTAATAATGAATTTATGCCCATTAGATGAAGCAGGTGATATCTTACCTACCAAGTCTAATCCACATTGCAAAAAAGGCCATGGTTTTGTGATGGGTATCAACTCTTTTGTTGGTGCATGAACTAGATCAGTGTGTTGCTGAAATTTTTGACACCTTCTAGAATTTTGAAGGTAGTCTTGCTCCATGGAGGGCCAATAGTATCTTTCCCTGAGTAGCTTTTGGACTAGGTTAGGTCTGCTAGCATGGGATCCACAAATACCTCGTGGACCTCTTGTAAGGCCATTTTTACTTCTTCTGTGTTAAGGCACCAAAGTAACATACCATCTAGGCTATGATGGTACAGGGTTTCTCCTAGGATCATAAAACATGAGGTTCTATGGGTGAAGGTTTTCTTCTGATTAGTCATTAAGTCAAGTGATATGATACCGTGTTGGATATAGTCAAAAGTATCTTGGTACCATGGGGAGTTTGGACCAACAAAAACACATACCATTTTTTGATTTCGAGATGTCAGATGCAGGCACAAGTAGCTGTTCCACAAGGAACTCATATTTAGGCACATTCTGAGGAATATCGAGCAACAGGCCTATCATTGCCATTGCATCAAGAGCTCTACTGTTAATCTGAGGATCTTTCTCAAAGGTTATTTTGATGAAGTACTCCCTGAAACTATCCACCATCCTTTTATATGGTAGAAATTTTTCATCTTTTGTTTGGTACTCTTTGTTCACTTGTCTAATTACTAGTTGAGAGTCTCCAAAACCATGTATCTCTTTTATTCTCCATTCAATAGCCATTTTGAGACATGTGATAAGAGCTTCATATTCTGAGATGTTTTTTGTACAAGGGAATACAATCCTATAGGCCTTGGGTATACTATCTCCCTGTGGTGTGAGAAATATAATACCTTCTCCAGAGCCATGTTGAGTATGGGACCTGTCAAAGTATAGAGTCCATTGACCTATCTATTTTGTCATCAAGACACTCTCATTTGGAAAATCCACTGTGAGAGGTTTATGATCATCTATGGGTGCTTCGGCCAGTTGGTCTGCTATGACTTGTCCCTTGATGGATCTCATGTCCATGTAATCTATATCAAATCCACTTAGGATCATCACCCATTTGGCTATTCAACCTGTTAGGGCTACCTTTGCTAGTAAATGTTTAAGTGGGTCCACCTTCAAAATCAGCTTCTCCTTTCTATTTAAGATGTAATGTCTCATCTTTTGTGTTGAAAACATGATTGAGAGACATGCTCTTTCAATGGGAGAGTAGTCCAGTTCATAGCCCACCATATTTCTATTGTTATAGTAGACTGCCCTTTCTTTATTGTTATCATCTATTTGTGCCAAGAGAGCTCCCAGTGTTGCTTGTTTGGTACACATAAAGTATCATCTCCTTTTCTAGAATAGGTGGCATGAGTACATGCTGAGTAAGTAGATACTCCTTGACTTGTTGGAATGATTGGCCGCATCTCCCATCCCATTTGAAGGTGATATCCTTGTGTAGGAGATGACTAAAATAGTGGCACTTGTCCACCAATTGTGCGATAAATCGCCTGATGGATTGTAGCTTCCTTTGTAGGCTCCTTAATTGTTTTAATGTATTTAGAGGAGGCATCTCTATTATTGATTTTACCTTTGTAGGATCCACTTCTATCCCTTTTCTTAACACTATGCACCCCAAAAAATTTCCAGATGTTACTCCAAACACATATTTCTTAGGGTTGAGTCTCATATTGTATTGTTCCAGTCGATAAAACACCCTTGCTAGGTTTTTCAAGTGATCTAGCCTTTTGATTGACTTTTATAGAATGTCATCCACATAGTCCTCCATGATTATTTGTAGCATGTCATGGAATATGGTCGTCATCACTCTTTGATAGGTTGCTCCTACATTATTTAGACCAAAAGGCATCACATTCCAATATAAATTCTCCCAAGCACAAGTGAATGTTGTTTTATGTTGGTCATCTAGAGAAATATTTATCTTGTTGTATCCAAAGAAACCATCCATTAAGGATAGCATCTCATGCCCTACTATTAGATCTATAATCATGTCAATGCTTGGCAACGGAAAGTCATATTTTGGGCAGGCCTTGTTTAAGTCTCTAAAGTCTATACATATCCTTATGCCCCTAGTAGGTTTGGACACTGGTACTAGATTTGATATCTATTATGGATAGTCGATGGGTCTAATGAAACCTACATCTAGTAGTTTCTTTAATTCTACCTTTACTAGTAATGCTATTTGAGGATGGATTTTTCTAAGTTTTTGCTTCATAGGCTTTTCTCCGGGGATGACAGCTAGATGATGTACCACCAATGTTGGATCTAGTCTAGGCATGTCAAAATAGGTCCAGGAAATTTTTGCCTTTCTATCATTGATGAACGCTATGAAATTTTCCTTCTCCTTAGGATCAAGTGATGCTGCATGGTATGTTATCATTGGGTCCTTTGTTGTGAGAAAATTTATGGACTCTGTTTCTTCTACAAGGAGTGATAATATTTCTTGATATTTTGATATAGGGAGATTGAATCCTCCATCATCGGGTGCCTTTGGGAGGTTTTCACCTTTAGATGCATCCTTTATTTTTCACTTTTTTGGATCTAATAGAGCCATAGTGTGGTTTTCCCTAGGGGATTGTATTTTTATGTTTTTTCTTTCATTTTTATGATTGGAAGATTCAATTTCTCCACCAAAGTATGCCTCTTTTTCTAGCTCCATGATGAACCATGCTTTGTGATCTCCTGCTAGTATGTTTTTTCGTAGTCCCACGAGCTCTATGATTGCCTCATCATTTTGGAATTGATCCAGAACAAGTGTATGTTGTTGTTGATACCAATCTATGAGTTGTGGGTAACAGAGTAGGAGACTATCATCTTGGTCTTCAAAGCTTACAAAATTAGGTGAAAGGGTCAGTATGGATCTTGTGTCTTTTTCCCACTAGGTATCTAGGTCATCATTACTAGAAGCAAGGGAATCATATCCAGTGATGAAAGGAGAATCATATTCATATTCATTAGAGTCCATTTCAAAATGGTAATAAATGTTGGGAATGGTTTCCATGTACTATAGACAGAACCTATCAATTCTAAAGTTGTCGAATAAGTCTTCGATGGGTAACTCGTTATTCATGACATGATAGATATACAATGCCTTAACGCTAGCAAAAGTTTCTCATTTTTTCCAAGAGGTTCATCCAATTTTTGGAATGACCACGTATTTTGGTTTATAACCTAGCCCCATATTTTTCTTCCTCTGTTTCACTATGATAGGCTCTGATTGGCCTTTTTATGTATCTCAAGGCCACCTATTCCATTGTATCCCATTTGTTTGAATAATTGATAGCCTCTAGTGTTAGGATCAATCAAAATGGGTTGTGGATTTTTTGGTTCTTTTTGGTCCTCCTTGTAGGTTATGGATGAAAGGTCCTCCTCAAATGTTTCATCTTTCATGTCTCCCCATATAGTAAAGATTGTGGGCTTGGCTATCATTTGTACTATCTTGATCTCTTTTGGACCTCCATATACTCTAGGTGTTGTTTGAAGCATGTCGATACAAAATTCTTCGTTAAAATGGTAGTTCCCATTACCCTTGTTAAGTACTTGAATCTTGGATTCCATTTTTGGTTGCTCACTTGATGTGTTTTTGGTAGACATGGAAGGGTTGACATAAGAAAAGGAATGGAATTCTATATCATTGCTAGGCACACATTGGATTTTTTAGCACTTCTCCTCCATGGGGAAACTTTATGCATTGATGAAAAGTGGAAGGTACTACTTGTAATGTGTGGATTGAAGGGCATCCTAGGAGTAGGTTGTATGGAAACTCAAGATCCAGTACTTGACAAGTAGTTTATGTGATGGCTGGTCCTATCTACATTGACAACCTAACTGTTCCTTCAAAATTTATTTCCAAGTCATCGTAGGCCCTTATGGTGATACTCTTGCCTTTGTCAATCATGTCACCAGAATACCCTCGTTGTTTGATGAATTTCAAGGTACAAATTTTTAAACTTGCACCATTATCTATCAATACTCGTTTGACCATGGTCTTGTGAACACCAAACTCTATGTATAGAGCTTGATTGTGGAATGTTATTTTTGGTAGATCTTTCTCTGAAAAGACTAAATGATTACTTGTAGTGATTTTTCCAACCATGGCTTGGAGCTAACTAGGATCAAGTTCTTTATGGACTAATGTTTCCAACATCCCCCAATGTATGGTTGATAGTTTTAACAATTCTAGGATTGAGATGAGGGTAGGTGTATTCTTCAACTATTCCACAATGTTATAGTCACTTGGTGACATTATTGTTGATTTTGGATGTGCTCCTTGTCTTGTAACTCTTCCTCGATGGGTAGTCACATTGTAGTTGTTGTATCCTCCTCATATTATTACTATGTTTTCCCTATTGTCATTAACTTGTGAGAGGGTTCCTAAAACTGTGTCATTGTATGTGTAATTAGCATTGTGGTACTCTTGTCCCTTTCCTTTATCATTCCTCTTAGCATGGTTTGGAATCAGATTTGAGTATATTTGTAAGTCCTTTTTTTTACGACAATGCTCAACGTCTACTTCCCCTTTGTCTATCAAGTCATAGAAGATATATTTGAGGCACATGCAATTGTTAGTCATATGTCCTTTGATCATATGTAAATCACATAAGTCTTTCTCATTGTACCATGGTGTCTTAAAGCTAGGTTCCTCATAATTTGGGTGATCATTCATTTTGATGAGGTTTTGTTGTACTATTTTGTGCATGACTGTTTCCAGTGACTCACCTAATACAGTGAGTTGCCTCCTAGATTGATCATATTACCTCTATTTCCCTCCCTAATTTGTTTGTTGGTTTACAACCTGATTGTTCTTTAGATAGGTAATTTGGTTGCTTTGTGTGTTTTTAGGACCATAGCTTGTTTGTGCCACCTGTGGTTTGTTTTGAGGTGTGTTCTATGTATTCCATACTTCTCTAGCATCTACTACTCCATTATTTGTGACATTCTTGGTTTTGGCCTAGACTTTGGGTTTCTCATTTAAGCTAGAGGGATTGTCTTTTGAGCTATTTGTTCTTAAGTTTCCTCTTGCTATAAGGTCTCTCTCAATATGTAACCCCTTTTCAATTGTTTCCTCAAAGTCTATAGGACATAGCATAGTGAGCTAGTAGTTTATTTCAGGTAGTACATTCATGATGAAAATATACACCAATTCCTTGTATGGAATTGGCCATTTGCACTGAATCACTTTGTGTCTCCATCTCTAAAGGTAGGAGGTGAATGAATCTCCTTGGTTTTATTCGATCGTGGAAAGACTTGTGATGGTGACATCTTGTTTTATATTAAACAAGAAGTGGGTTATAAATTTGATAGATAGCTCATCAAAAGTTTTGATTCCTAGTTGTAGATGAGTGAACCGCTCCATGGCATGACCTACAAGGCTACGTGGAAAGAGCCTCATGAGATAGGCATTGTTTTTTTGTACCTCCATACATGATACCAAGAATTATTGTATATGATCTACCAGATCTCCTACCCTTTTTACTTTTTATCGAACCTAGGTATCTCAAAGTTTTTTGGAAAGGGTATTTCCATGATGGAACGATCGAATGGGAATAGATAAATTTCTTGGAGAGTGTAGGTCTTATTTTGTTTTTGTACCTACATATCTGATATTTTTTGAGTGACAACATCTAGTTTTAGTTTCATCTCCTTTTTTGGTACATGTGTGTGCAAACCCTACATGTAATAACCTTGTTTCCCTACCAAGTTTTGTTCTAATATAGGGTATTGTGAAGGTACAAGACCTTGATATCTATATGGGATGTATGGAGGGTTAACTTCTTGTTTTTGGGGTGGAATATATTGAAGGCTTCCTTGATGATGTGTTTGTAGGTGACCTTGTTGATAGGATGACTGAATAAGGGTGCTCTATGGCACACCTTGTTGGGCAGGACTAAACTGAAGTTTACCCTGGTGATTCATTGGTGGGATACCTTGTTGATGGGATGATTGAAGAAGGGTGATCTATGGAACACCTTTTTGGGTAGGAAAAAATTAAAGGTTACCATGGTGATGCATTGGTTGGATACGTTGTTGATGGGATGACTGAATAAGGGTGATCTATGTCACACCTTGTTGAGTAGGACTATAATGAAGGTTACCTTGATGATGCATTGGTGGGATACCTTGTTGATGGGAAAACTGAAGGAGGGAACTCTATGGAACACCCTGCTGGGTAGGACTATAAATAAGGTTACCCTGATGATGTGTTTGTGGGACACCTTGTTGATGGGATGAATGAAGGATGGCACTCTATGGCACACCCTACTAGGTAGGACTAAATTGAAGGTTACCATGATGCATTTGTGAGAGACCTTGTTGATAGTATTATTGGTTTAGAAGGGGACCCTGTGTTCCACCTTGTTGAAGGTACTAATTGTTTGGAAGGGACCTTATATTCCACCCTATGGAAGTTGCTAATTATTTATTATTTAGAGGGGGACCCTGTGTTCTAGCCTATTTATGGTACTAATTATTTGGAGGGGGACCCTGTGTTCCACCCGGTTGATGGTATTGATTGTTCTAGGAAGGGTCAACACTTGAAGTGTTCTAAGGTATATATTTCCTAGGAGGTGGATTTTTGTTTTGAGGTTCATATTAAGATGGCCCTCCTTGATACATTTGTGCCACTACTGCTTGTTAAACCTAAGTTGGTTTCTTAATAAGGGGTTCTCTTTGGGTTGACAACTATTTTGTGAGAACATGGGTGGCATGTTCAACATATCTAGAGGTTGGGTTATTTGTCTCAAAACCGATTTATCCCCCAAGGGAATAAGATTGGGGTATTTGAGAGCCTCTACATGGAAGTCTATAGGTAATTTATTACTGCTTTGTGTTAACTTGAAGAAATAGGAGTTTGGATCCTTTCTTAACAACATGTCCATTAGTTTGAGGACCTTGGGGTTGTTAGAATCTTCAAGTAGTTCCTCCTCATTTATCTCTTCCTCACTATCTACCTTCTTTATAACCATTATGTTTGGATCTTGATTATTTTGTTCTATTACCTCCTATTTGAAGTTCATTTCTTCCTTAGTGAAAGTGTCTTTGTAAAATAGTCTATTTTGGGGAGTTTCAAGGTCACTTGGCCTATAACCCCATGGGCTAATATCACCGTTCATGGAATTTGTTGGTGGGATACTAGTGGTCTTCTTTCTTGCTTCCATTTTTTTCCTATGTTGTGATCTTGTGGTTGTCATAAACAACTTGGGTCCCCTGTGGGAGAGTGGTGTAACATTTGAACTCTCTAGGTGAATCAAATCCTAAAGAACCGATGTTGTCCTACAAATTTGTGAGATATTGGAATTGTTGGAATAGAATAGGATTCTGACAATAGTAGAAGGAATACAAGTTCGGATTGTTCCTTGAAGCACATTTGTAAAAGTTGTATACCAACCTAGTTATAGTTTCGTGAAGTTCCCAAAGGTGTTTCTTGAGAGCTTTTAGACTAAGATGCCTAATTTTGAAATGACAACCTGTGGACATTACCTTAGGGATCTTGACCTTGTGTGAGATCATGAAGAGTATATTTATTTCCACATGGGTGGTGGCAGTACAGGTCTTTATGTTGCTATGTCAACTTTCTCTTCCTCTTCATCTAAGATAATTGATGTGGTGAGAAATTGGTGGGGTTTTTCATTCTTTTGAAAAATGAAGGTTCTCAAGCTGCTTATGATGTTAGTTTGTTCACCTTCAATATATGTGAGACTAGGTTGAAGGATCGGTGCTACAAGATCTAGTTGTTGAACTAGGGTAGTTGGTCGCTAGATGGTCATAAATTTTGATGGTGTTATGGGATGGTTGTTGTGAAGATCAAGGCCCTAGGGTTTGAGTGTTATTTTGGAATGATACTACTTCTTGGAAATCAAAATGTTGAAAAACTAGGGTCCATATTCTACTTCCTTGTCCAGAGGATATGTTGTGGGAAAGCTTACTTGTACTATCTACGAGTCCCAAGTAACTATTAATATCATGGATATCTGAGTGGAGAAATGAACCTAATGGTTTGTTTGATTTTTATTTCAAATAGGTAGGATGGAAATAATGGATGTAAGATTATCTAACCTTCTGGATCTCAATTTTTTGGTTTGAAGAATGATTCTATAAACAACTCTCTCTCAAAAATTTCTTCATGTTTGAAGTATGGATATGTTTGGTGGTATTTTCATTAATGTTTTCATTGATGCCAACACTATATAGGCTGAGTAAGTTGGTTTTTGCTAAGTGATTTTGAGAAAATTTGAGAAATAATAAAAGTTGTGTTGTGGGTGTGCTCCAGTATTGTGGTCCTCATTTCTCCTGTGTTGACCCAATGCCTATACGAATTTATAGGTGTGTTCATAAGCTAAAATAGATTATATATCTCGAGTTTTACCTTCTGGTTTGATGGAGAGGAAAAGTTATGTTCATCAGTATGTGAACTGGTTTGTTAGAAGTTATTTGGTTATTGATTGGGAGAAATGTTTTGGCTCCACAATCTTCTGATATTTGGCCTTAGATCTTGCGGATCTAGGAGATTACTGTTTCTGATGGTTTATGTGTTCTAACAAAATTTCTTGTGGTTAGGCACTCCAGAAGACCTGCTTCAAAGTCTCTATTTTTTTGTTGGTTGTCCCGGTTGAACTGGTGAAGTGTTCTCTGCAAATGAAGTTTGTTGAAGTTGATGCAAATGTATCTAAGATGTTCTTAGAGATGGTAAAATTACTGGTGAAGCATGTTGAGCAATCTGCATGTGTTTATCTTGCTAAATATGCATGCACTTCAAAGATCATTGGTGTTTTTATTAGGTTTGGCTGACCAAGTGTTTACATGGTACATTATACCTTTGTATCGATTTGAGAAAGTGTGTGCATGATCCAAGATGTTGTTTGGGTCCTAAATTAAATATGTATTTGGTCCCCTCACATTCTTATCCACCACGGGAATGTTGAGTAGCCGACCTAGTTTGAGTTTGTAAAATGAAATTGTATATCCAACCTTGGAGAATGTTCCTAAGGTTGAATATGGTATGAATACAAGTTAAGTTGTAGCGAATTTCATATCCATCCATCATTCGATCTGAGCAAGAGAAGAGTGTGTGAACAAGTGCAAAAAGAAGAGTGTGGAAGAGAAAACTATGGCAACATTACTTTATTGTATTCATAATCTTTTGATCAAGTTGCAAAGTGTGTGAAACTCCTAGTGGTGGATCATTACCTAATTATTTGTATTATTTGTAGGGAGTGAGCCTCTCTTTTTGGATAGTGAGTCCTAGGGTAGTGAGTATTTGTATTTGGGCAGTGAGCCTTTTGTATCTATTATTGCATTACTACTATACTGTGAGTTAATCCTCACCGTGGTTTTTCCCTCATTAGGGTTTTCCGTATAAATCTAGTGTCTCTAGTGTTGTGTTTTTGTTATCCACATTTTCATGTTCACACTTAATAATAGATTGGAAAGAAAGTGGAATTGATTAAGTTAAGAAGTAAATAATTTGACACAACTAATTCATCCCACCTCTGAGTTATCTTGTGCATTTCAAAAATTGGTATCAGAGCTCTGATTCCTCGTTGAAAATCTTAACCGCTTGAGGTTGATTAGATGGCACACAATTTGCATCTTCCTATGTTTTATGGAGCTGATTACAGTGACTGGAAAGAGAAGATGAGAAGTTATCTGATTTCAATTTTTTTTAATACCTAGAAAGTTATGGAGACAAAGTATATGATTCCAACAGTCATACCTTCCTCTACTGACAAGGTTACAACTTTTGAAGAAAATGAAAGAGCAAGGTTTGCTATCTTTAGTGCTTTATCTAAAACTAAAATATTAAAAGTTATTTCTTTAGCTACTGCAAATGAAATGTGGACAAAATTGAAAGACATTTATGAAGGAAATGAGAGAGTAAAGTTGTCAAGGAAACTAACTGCTAAGCGAAAATTTGAGAATATGAGAATGGAAGATGGAGAAGATATTGCAAGCTATTATCAGAGACTTGAAACTATAGCAATTAAAATCAAGAATCAAGGAGGTACCATGAAGGATGAAGATATAATTGAAAATATCTTAATGACCTTGCCAAAAAATTACAGTGACAAAGTATCTACAATTGAAGAACGATATGATCCAAAGACATTCACTAAGGAACATTTATTTGGTGTCTTGATTGCATTTGCAATGAGAAAATTTCCAAGAGATAAGGAGAAGACTGAAACAACCTTTAAATCCATGAAGATATAATATGATGATGATGATGCAGAAGATTTGGAAGAAAATTTCACAAGGAGATTGAAGAAAGGTACTAGTAAATACAAAGGTAAGTTGCCCTTTAAGTGTTTCAGTTGTGGAAATATTGGTCATTATGCATCAAGATGTCCTAATAAAGACACACAAAAGAAGAATAAGGATAATAACAATAATTACAAGGATAAGAAGGATAGGAAGTTCAAGAAGTTGTATTATGTTAAGGAAGATGCATGAATTTCTGATGAAGAATCAGACCTTGAGGAAGACAAAGATGAATGTTTGTTTCTAGCCTTGGAAAATAAATGTGCAAAAGAACCTAGTCTGAAGTGTAAGAAGAATGAATCAAAAGGTACTTTGGTAACTTTTTTTCATGCTAGACAGGATGAATAATTTTGGGTAATTGACAACAGATGTTCAAATCATATGACAAGAGATAAGAGTAAGTTCACTAAACTTGAGAAGTATGATGGAGGTATAGTCATGTTTGGAGATGATTCTGGAGCTAAGATTGTTGGTAAAGGAACAATTAGCTTTGATGGAAAACATAACACTGATGATGTCTATTATGTAAAGGTTTTAAGGCATAATCTCTTAAGTGTTGGATAAATGTGAAACAAAGGTTTTAAGCTTGTATTCTAGGATAACACTTGTGAGATCAAAAAGGATCTAGAACTGTGGTTGCAGCTGGAAGAAGAACTCAAGGAAACATCTATCAAATCAAAGGTGGTGATGGTCAATATTTTGTTTCCCAAATCAATGAGAGTTTGATTTGGTAGTAGAGGATGGGACATGTGAATTTTGATAATTTGGTTAGGATCAGTTCTAGAGAAGTTTTGAGAGATCTTTCTAGAATCAGAAAGCCTTCAAATTCAATCTACAAAAGTTGTCAGATGGGAAAGCAGACAAGGAACAATTTTAAAGCAAAGGATCAATCATCTAACAAAATGCTAGAATCAATCCATACAGACCTTTGTGGTCCTACAAGAACAAGAATCCTGAATGGTGATAGGTACTTTATGATTTTAATTGACGATTACTCTAGGAAGACATGGGTTACATTTCTTAGAGAAAAGTCTCAAGCTCTTGATAGATTCAAGGTGTTTAAGGCAAGAGTAGAAATGAGGTAAACCTAAGAATACATTTTTTGAGATCTAATAGAGGTGGATAATTTACATCCGATGAGTTCAATGCATTCTATGAAGAGCATGGTATAAAAGGACATTATTTTTCTCCTAGAACCCCATAGAAGAATAGAGTTGTAGAAAGGAAGAATTGAACTGTGCAAGAGGCTACTAGAACTATGATGAAAGAAGCAAATGTTCCTGATATGTATTGGAGAGAAGCCATTCATATTATTTTTTACATTCTTAATAGAGTTCAAGTCAAAGGTAACAACACTAGGAATCCTTATGAGTTATGGATTGGTAAGACTCCTACTATGAAATAATTTAAGGTATTTGGAAGTAGATGTTACATTAGAAGAGATGAAATATTTTTTGGAAAATTTGATGCTAGATGTGATGAAGGAATTTTCCTTGGATATTCAAATAATAGTAAGGCTTATAGATGTTTTAATAAGAGACTGAGGAAAATAATTGAAAGTACTAATGTGAAGGTTGATGAAACTATGTATAGACTGGTGGAAATAACTAAAGTTGAACCTAAGGAGCCTATCTATGTAAAAATACAAGAAGAAGAAAATGAAGAGAAAGAACAAAGTAAAGAAGAAGAAGAGAATCTGGAACCTGCACCCAAGACACCTAAATATGTTCAGAAAAATCATCTGGAGGACCAAATAATTGGAGACAAAAGTGGAGTGAAGACAAGAAGCAAAGTGGTTGAGGTAAACTTCTGATTACTTTCTAAGATAAAACCTAATACTGTGAATGAAGCATGTGATGATGAAATTTGGTTTAGAGAAGTGAAAGAGGAGATACAATAGATAGACAAGAATGAGACATGGGAACTAGTCCCTAGACCTGAAAACAAGAATGTAATTGGTTCTAAATGGGTATCTAGAAACAAATTGAATGAAGATGGTGAAGTAGTAAGGAATAAAGAAAAAATTGTATGTAAAGGATATTCACAGGTTGAAGGAATAGATTTTGAAGAAAATTTTGCACCTGTAGCAAGAATGGAAGCCATTCAAATGTTCTTGGCATTTTCAGCTCATAAAGACTTCAAAGTATATCAGTTGGTTGTCAAATCTGCATTTTTGAATGGAGAATTGGAAGAAGTGTATATGGAGCAACTGGAAGGTTTTTCATTGTTAGACAAACCATACATGGTTTGTAAATTGAAGAAAGCATTATATGGTTTGAAGCAAGATCCCAAAGCTTGGTATGCTAGATTGGATAGATACTTGACTAAGAAAGGATTCAACAAAGGGTCCGCAGAAAGAAATCTTTACTTTAGGGTTGAGAAATACAAGATACTAATAGTTGTGGTATATGTTGATGACATTATCTTTGGTGGAAATGAAGGTATGTGTAAGATGTTTTCTGAAGAGATGCAAAAATAATTTGAAATGTCTATGATTGGTGAACTGAATTTATTCCTTGGAATTCAAGTTAATCAAACTGACAAAGGGATATTCATTTCACAATCTAAGTATGTTAAATAATTGTTAAATAAGTTTGGGATGGATGACTCTAGACCAATGTGTACCCCTATGGTAACTGGATGCAAGCTAAGAAAGGATGATGAATCTACTAAAGTTGATCAGAGCATATACAAATCCATGATTGGTGGACTTTTATATCTTACTGCTACTAGACCAAACATTATGCATGTAGTATGTTTAGTTTCAAGATTTCAAGCAAAACCAAAGGAAGTGCATGTTAAAGTTGTGAAGAGGATATTCATATATCTTAAAGGAACTCTAGACTATGGGTTGTGGTATTTGAAGGAAAATGATTTCACTTTGAATGCCTACACTGATGCTGATTGGGTTGGATGTGTAAATGAACAAAAGAGTACAAGTGGAGGAGCATTCTTTCTTGGAGGAAGATTAGTTTATTTATCCACTGCAAAAGCTGAATATATTGCAATAGCATCTTGTTGTACATAGGTACTTTGGATGAAGCAAAATTTGATGGACATAGGTGTGGTGAGTGATGAACCTACTTCTATCTATTGTGACAATACACATGCTATAAACATTTTGAATAATCCAATGATGCATTCTAGAACAAAGCATATATCTATCAAGTATCACTTCTTGAGGGATAAGGTATTGAGGAATGAAGTTAGACTTGAATATGCACATACAAAAGAACAAGTTGCAGACATATTCACTAAAGCCCTTCCAAAGGATAATTTTGAATATCTCAGAGGGAAGTTAGGGGTATCTACCCCTTCTTCTTTGAACTAAGTGCACATCTTCACCCATCTTCAAGTCTTCCCACTTGTCTTTTAGACTTTGTAGCTTAGCACTTTTTACTAGCACATCTCCTTCATACAATGTTTCCAATTTTTTCCAGATCTGGTATGCAGTTTTCAATCCTAACACATTTTTCATCTTTGAATCTGTCAAAGCAGTTAATAATGCTTCAATAGCCCTGGTATTAGCTTCTTCTTGCTTGATCTCATCTTCAGAGGATGGGCCATTTTGAGGAATAGTATATGCACTTTGTGTAATCTTCCAAAAAGGTTCTCCAATGCACTTCAAATGACACTTCATTCTGACTTTCCATAAGAAGTAGTTTGTACCATCAAATCTAGGACTATCCTTCTTGTATGATGCCATATTGGATCACCTCAAGCTATTAGGCTTCTTCAGAGGAACTAGCTCTAATACCAATTGTTGGCAAAACAAGGATAGACAACTGAGAGGGGGAGGTGAATCAGTTGTTTCTAAAATCAGACTTATACAACATTAATCAACCTTAAATCTCATATTTGATAGCTAACAGTGCAAGAATAAATTAATAACACATTAGAGACACATGGACACCAAGATTTTATACATGGAAGTCCTGTTATGGAAAAAACCACGATGGATGTTAGTCCACAAGATTATACCCTGTTAGAAATATAATGAAGAATGAAAAAGGAATTAACTTGAATTTAGGTGCACTACCTAGAGAGCACTGCTCAAAGGGAAGGCTCACTGCCTTACATAAAGTAATTAGATTAAATCCATCTGATGAAGTTGAGCTGAGAAATTAGCTTGTACAAAAGCCTGATTATAGTTCCAGTTAGACGCACAAAAACTTCTACACACTCTTCCACACTCTGCTCTGAATGATTTGACCTTTATTCCCACATGTATACCTCTTGCACAAACTAAGCATTTCCTCTAAATGAGGAAAATAAACACTTATATATATCCGCTATACAGATTTACATCCACTATTCAGTCGGCCTCAAATAAAGAATAAATTACAACTGTCGGCCTCAATATATGAATAAATTTCAATGCACACCAACACAAGTTGGTCACAACATAGTGAGGACCCAAACAAACACCTTCAAACATGCCAAAAAATAAAATATTAATCTTCATGGATCCACAACACACTAACACCATCATGTCAACCAAGAACTTGAAAACTTGAGCACACATCAGAAAAATATTCGATCACAAACACTCCGATCAATTTAGACATACAAAAAGGATAGAGTATGATATAGAATCATCCATGAACATCACAAGTACATGCACAACACATGAAATTATGAGAATTTCATCTGCTTCATCCAAGAACACCATTTACAAAAAATGAATAATTGTATGAACACAGATCTTCATAACTTCCACAAATATTGATGTGAACCTCTAGAACTTTCAGACAAAATACTAGAAAGCTTCAGAAACAAAACCTTTGAAGCACACCTTCAGATCTTTAATGTACAAAACTTTCCAACATTCTGACCTTCTCAGCTTCACTAGCTGCCAACAATATTATTTTAACAATTTTCTCAATATCCTCGACATATACAACCTTAAGCATCATAAATACTAATAATGTTGACATCAATGACAACCACATATCATAAATGCAACCACAACATCCAAAAATCTCCCCCTTTGGCATTGATGGCAAC
This sequence comes from Sequoiadendron giganteum, assembly GCA_007115665.2. Classification (NCBI taxonomy): domain Eukaryota; kingdom Viridiplantae; phylum Streptophyta; class Pinopsida; order Cupressales; family Cupressaceae; genus Sequoiadendron; species Sequoiadendron giganteum. The sequence continues at coordinate 366,269,225 of CM021109.1, forward strand.
ACATGATGTGAAAAATAATGCCACCAACCCAACTAGCTCTTCTCCAACAATCTCCCCCAGAGATTGTGCACTCTTTCCTGTTTCCTTTTTCTCCCATGTTTTTCACATTGCTCTTCTCTCCCCCTTTGACATCAATGGAAAAGTTACACATCCTTTGATCACAAGTTTGAATAATCTAACTACTCCCCCTGAGTAGAAGCCACCACAACATCAATCCAGAATAAGATATGGCTATGAATTCACAGACTGATGCAAAGACCTGCATCTTAGTTTTGAACAGGAGGGGAAATCACCCCTAACTTGCCTCTGAGGTTCTCAAAAGTATCCTTAGGCAATGAATTAGTAAATATGTTTGCAATTTGCTCCTTGGTAGGTATATACTCCAGTCTAACTTCTTTGTCACTCACTTTATCTCTTAGAAAGTGATATTTGATGGATATATATATATTTTTTTTAATGCAGCAGTGGATTCTTGGAAATATTAATGGTACTTGAATTGTCACAAAATATGGAAATTGGTTCTTCATACTCAATTCTAACATCTCTCAACATTTTCTTCATCCACAATACTTGGGTACAACTATTTGCAACAACAATATATTTTTCCTCAGCAATAGATAATGAAATGGAATTTTTCTTTTTTCTTAGCCAAGATACCAATTTCTTCCCTAAGAAGAATGCACCACCACTAGTACTCTTCCTATCATCTACATCTCCTACCCAATCAACATCAGTGAAAGTGTTCAAGATAAGATCATCATCCCTAGGATACCAAAGACCAAGATCAACTATCCCTTTCAGGTATCTGGAAATTATTTTCACAACAGTTACATGAGATTCTTTAGGATCAGCTTGAAATCTAGCAACCACGCATACAACATTCATTATATCTAGCCTAGTCTGACTCAAATAGAGTAATCCACCAATCATTGAATGGTATCTTGTCTGATTTTATTTAGGAGAATCATCGTTCTATGTAAGTTTGCATCTAGTTATCATAGGTGTACCAATTGGCTTTGAATCTTTCATGCCAAAAATTTTTAGTAGCTCTTTCACATACTTAGATTGAGATATGAAAGTTCCATCATCTAACTGAGTTATTTGCAATACTAAAAATAATTTCAATTCTCCTATCATTACATTTCAAACTCACTTTTCATTTCATCAACAAACTTCATACATAAATCATCATCACCTTCAAAAATAATGTCATCAACAAAGACTTCAATGATCAATTCTTTTTTCTGATCCAACTTGAAATACAAATTGTTGTCAGTGGTACCTTTATTGAATCTAAGCTTCAATAAATATTTATCCAATCTAGCATTCCAAGCTCTAGGAGCTTGCTTAAGTCCATACAAAGATTTCTTCAATCAACATACCATTTATTTTTCACAGAAAGAATTGAATTCTCGGGAAGTGAATTCACCACCTCTGTCTAATCTTAGATATTTGATCTTCTGACCTATCTCATTTTCTACCATAGCTTTGAAACTTTTGAAATTTTCTAATGCTTCATATTTTTATCTTAAGAAAGGAACCCATATCATTTTAGAATAATCATCAATGAGCAACACAAAATACCTTTCACCTTGTAGACTTTTGATTCTAGATGGACCACATAGATCAATATGTATCAAATCTAGTACTCCATTAGAGCTATATTGTTTGCTTCAGAAAGAATTCCTTGTCTGCTTTCCCATATGACATTCCTTGCACATAGTGTCAGTAGGATTCACTAACTTAGGAATATCTCTGACTGCTTGAGTAGTGCTTATCTTGGCAATGTTATCAAAGTTCACATGACACAACCTTCTATTCCATAACCAACTTACATCAATCTGAGCAATTAAACAAATTTCACAAGCAACACTTAAATGAAAGATATTACCTTTTGTCTTTGTACCTAAAGCAATCATATTTTCGGAACTTCTCCTTATTCTGAACTTACCATCCTTGAATTGAAGATTGTAACCCTTGTCTACCATTTTTCCACCACTTAACAAGTTATGCTTTAAGCCTTCTACATAAAGAATATCATCAGTATTATTCTTACCACCAAAAGAAATAGTTCCTTTGCCACGAATCACATGAGAAGTGTTGTCTCCAAATCTTACAACACCATCATCATAGTCTTCCAAGCTTACAAACTTTCTTTTGTCACCAGTCATATGATGTGAGCATCCGCTATCAATTACCCACTCATCTTTTTCTTCATTTTTTTTTCTACAAGAGCTTTCTCAACATTCACATTACTATTAGATTTAGTGGACACCTAACCATTTTCTTTGATAGCAATAAATACCCATTCATCTTCATTTCTAGTTTCTTTATCAGATTCCTCATCAGTTACACCTTCTTTAGCATAATAACATTTCCTTTGAAATCTAGTCTTCTTAGGTTTTTACTTAGAAACTCTTTCAGGACATCTAGATGCAAAATGACCTATTTTACTGCAAGAAAAAAATTTGATAGGAAACTTTCCTTTGTACTTACCATGACCTCTGGCTTCTCTTTTCACAATCAATGCTTCTAGTTCTTCCAATTCTCTTTCTTCATCTTCAATAATTTTCATTTCATCTTCATATTTGAATGTCCTTTTGGAACTCTCACTCGGATTGTATCTCTATTGGATTTTTCTAGATATTGTAGCTTTGAATGCAAATTCAGTCTTAGGAGCAGAGTCACCAAATTCACTCAACTCAAATACAACAAGTTTTCCAATTAGCACGTCTCTTGTAATATTTGTCACTATCCTGAGTTCATCAATAACATGAGCTGTTGTTTTGTAGGAGGGAGGCATAGATCTAAGTATCTTAGCTACAACTTCTTCATCATCCAAGGTTCCACTGACACATCTAATGTTCATCACCAGTTCATTTATCTTTTGATAAAAAGAGAAGATATTCTCATCTTCACTCATCTTTAAGTCTTCCCACTTGCCTTTTAGAATTTTTAGCTTAGCACTTTTTACTAGCACATCTCCTTCATACAATGTTTCCATTTCTAGATTTGGTATACAGTCTTCAATCCTAAAACATTTGTCATCTTCAAATCTTTCAAAGAACTCAATAATGCTTCAATAGCCTTGGTATTAGCTTCTTCTTGCTTGATCTCACTTTAGAGGACAAACCATTTTGAGGAATAGTATATGCACTTTGTGTAATCTTCCAGAAAGGTTCTCCAAAGCACTTCAAATGACACTCCATTATGAATTTCCATAAGGAGTAGTTTATACCATCGAATCTAGGACTATCCTTCTTGTATGATGCCATATTGGATCACCTCAAGATGTTAGGCTTCTTCAGAGGAACTAACTCTGATACCAATTTTTGGAAAAATAAGGATAGATGACTAAGAGGGGGGGGGTGAATTATTTTTTTCCAAAATCAGACTTATACAACATTAATCAGCCTTAAATCTTAGATCTAACAACTAGTAGTGCAAGCATAAATTAATAACACATTAAAGACACATGAACAACAATATTTTATACGTGGAAACCCTATTAGGGGAAAAACCACGGTGGATGTTAGTCCACAAAATTATACCATGTTAGAAGTATAATGAAGAATGAAAAAGGAATAAACTTGCATTCAGGCACATTGCCTAGAGCACACTGCTCAAAGGGAAGGCTCACTGCCTTACATAAAGTAATCATATTAAATCCGTTTGATGAAGTTCAATTGAGAAATTATCTTCTACAAAAGCCTAATTTCAGTTCTAGTTAGGCGCACAAAAACTTCTACACACTCTTCCACACTCTACTCAAACTTCTTCACACTCTGCTCTACTCTTAATGATTTGACCTTTATTCACACACGTACACCTCTTGCACACACTAAGCATTGCCTCTAAATGAGGAATACAAATACTTATATATATATCCGCTATATGGATTTACATCCACTATTCAGTCGGCCTCAAATAAAGAATAAATTACAACTGCCGGCCTCACTACATGAATAAATTTCAATGCGCACTAGCACAAGTCGGTCACAACATAGTGAGGACCCAAAAAAACACCTTCAAAAACACCAAACAATAAAATATTAATCTTCATCGCAACATGCTAACACCATCATGTCGGCCAAGAACATGAAAACTCGAGCACACATCAAAAAAATATCCGATCACGAACACTTCGATCAATGCAGATGTACAACAAGGATAGAGTGTGATCTAGAATCATCCATGAATGTCATAGGTACATGCGCAACAGATGAAATTACTATAATTTCATCTGCTTCATCCAAGAACACCATCTACATAAACTGAATAACTGTAGGAACATAGATCTTCATAACTTCCACAAATCTTGATCCGAACCTTTGAAACTTTTGAATAACATACTAGAAAGCTTCAGCAACAAACCCTTTGAAGTGCACCTTCAGATCTTTAATGTATAGAACTTTCCAACATTTTGACCTTCTCAGCTTCACTAGCTACCAACAATATTATTTCTACAATTTTCTCAATATCCTCAACATATACAGACTTAAGCATCATCAATGCTAATAGTGTTGACATCAATGACAACCACAACATCAAACAATATGTTCATTTTTAGATCCAAAATTGAAGTGTTTTTTTTCTGTTCTTTTTATGAGCACCAAAATGAGAGTTCCTAAGTTAAGAAAACATGAAATTGGTTCAAGTTTAAAAAACTAAATCAAATGTGAGTTTGTGTTTTTTCATTTTAAAGCACCAAAATCAAGTTCCTAAGTTAATAAAAATTGATTGTAGATCTAAAAATCTTGGACCAATCATCTTCCCTACAACAAACATGTTAATATCACTTGAATCCTGCATCAAGTCTACTAATACTTGTTTACACATCCAAAAAAAAAGAAATAATTAGTGGAAATTTTCATTACAATAGTGCAGGATCCATGCACTTGTCTATTAGAGCAACTGCTCAGTTCTTAGAGAAAAAAATGAAAAAGCACTGGTCTTGAAGCAACTACTCAAATATGTGAACAACTGCTAACACTATCAAAAGCAGATGCTCAGTTCCTAAAGCAAAAGAGTTGGTTTTGATGCAACTGCATAATTCCCATGTCAATTGCACAGTCTTGTTGCAACTGCATGATTTTATTGATAGTCAGATGTGCAAGTTTTCTAGGTAACAAATGAAAACTTTGTCAAGTGCATTTCTAGGACCTGTAGCTTCAAAAACAACTCAAACAAATGTTAGAGGTGACAAGGGTCCCACCAAGCATGCCAAAATGTGTGAGGGGGAGAACGTTAGACCGAGGAGGGATCAAACATGCTAATATAAGAAACTAAACTAAGATTAAACATATTAATCTAAGATCTAAACCTACACATACGAAATGAAACTAAGCTATTTGAACATGCATTAAAGAATCTACGATTACAAAATTGAATGTACAAGAATAACATAGTCTTACCATCTCGTTGTGGAGTGTATTCACCTGATGTTGGGTTCTTATCACTGAGAAGCCTCCAAAGCTCATGTACAAAAGCTTGATGAGTGATTTTTTTGGTTGGTTGATCGAAGAAATGGTGAAGCTCTATCAGTAGTGCTCTTGATAGCACTTCATTGCACAAGTTATGTTGATTCTCCAATCCTTATTTGTGAGGAAAGGAGTTTTTTATATAGAAAATGAGATTTGAAATGGATGATCAAGATTGTGTTGAAGAATATCTAGATCAACGGTCAGAGTATGTTGAGAGGATTTAGACATGAGAAGATTGTGCAAAGTTGATTGCACAATTTAGGTGATTGAGAAATAGATTGGCCAATCAGGGATTTAGATTGATTAGTCAGGATTTAGATTGATCAGTTAGGATTTAAATGGCTTAGTTAGGAATTTGATTGATTAGTTAACAACTTAGATTGCCCAGTTAGCAATTTAGATTGATTAGTTAACAAATTAGATTGCTCAGTCAACAATCATAATTTTCTCAATCAAAAAGTGGGTGAGGAATATGAATTAGTTGATTTAATTAATTAATTCCTTTTTGGAGTTGAACATGCAAATCAAGTTTGACTTTTGCAAACAAAGTTGCATTAGTTTGATTTGATTTTTGATAATTGATTTGAATAGTTTGATTTAATTATTCAAATTTTGGAGGGAAAGTGTCGTAATTAAATAATTATGATTTAAGAATTTAATCAACTTAGGAGAATAAGGTGATTTAGTGACGTAATTAAATAATTGGTGTTATTTAATAAATTAGGACAAAATAAAGTGAGATTAGGACTTTATTAAATAAATGTAATTTATTTAATTGGTCAAAATGATGAAACATGAATAAATCAAATAATGTTGTTTTATTTAATCAATAGCAGAATTAGGGTTTTTAGGACTTATTAAATAAATGAAATTTATTTAATTTGTCAAAAATGATGAAAAAGTGAATTAATTAAATAATGTTGTATTATTCAATTAATAGAGGAATTAGGGTTTTGGATTTTGTTTTGTTGTGGTGTGATGTGGGACGTTGCAAGATGATTCTGAGATGATCTGAGACATTACAGGATGATTCTGAGTTGTTTCAGGATGATTCTGAGATGTTCCAAGACATTACAAGATGATTTTTAGATATTCCAAGGTGATTCTAAGATGTTGCCGGATGATTTTGAGATGTTTCAAGATATTTTGGGATGGTTTCGAGATGTTATGGGATGTTCTAAGATGATTCAAGTCATTTTGAGATGTTACAGGATGTTCTAAGATAATTATGAGTCATTCTGAGATGTTACAAGATGTTTTGAGATTATTCTGAGTCATTTTGAGATGTTACAAGATGTTTTAAGATGATTTTGAGTCATTGGAAAAGATGTTACAAGATTTTTCAAGATGATTCTAAGTCATTCCGATATGTTATGGGATGTTTCGAGATGATTTAGAGTCATTTCAAGATGTTACAGGATGTTCCAAGATGATGTTTAATGTTGTTTGATATTGTTTGATGTTGTTCGATGTTGTTCAGGGTGTGTGATAGGTGTTAATTCAATTTTACTTGTCTACAGTAGCATAGCAGATAGGCTAAATAGTTGTTCATATACCATTATTTCAAATCTAAATTGCTATACCTTATTCTATGAGAAAATCATAAGGGGAGTCTATACATAAGACACCGTTGTTTTAAATTCAAAAATATTGGCTCTTTCACAATTGTTTGCTTCATTTATTTGATCTAAGAAAACTTGTTGTGTAGAAGATGCTCTCAAAATCACATTAAAATCCTTTATTTCAAGATGACTGTTCAGAATCTTCCCATCATAACAATGAACAAAAGCATCAATCATTAACCTAAAATCTGTAAGAGTTTCATTAAATTCTACAGATTTCAGGTTAATGACTGTTGCTTTTGTTTATTGTTATGATGGGAAAGATTTTAAACAATCATCCCAAAATAAAGAATTTTATTGTGATTTTAAGAGCTCTTCTATATAGTAGGCTATCTTGGATCAAATAAATGAAGCAAACAATTGTGAAAGAGCCAACAATTTTGAATTTGAAACAATGGTATATGAACAAATATTTATCCTATTTGTTATGCTACAAAAATTAACTATAGGTTAGAACATATCCATATTAGCATAAAATAGCAAGTGCAATTCACCTCAAACTCTACTATGGTAATTTCTTTGTAAGGAAGTTTTCACTCCATGAATATTCTTTGTGCACATCAATATGTTGGTTATTATCTTGATCTCCTTTGTGATCAAAAGAATAGTGAAGTTCATTGCATAACTCATGACCATTTTGTAGTACTATGATCCAATGCTCTTTTACTTCTTACTCACTGTGTTCTCAATCACCATGTGCAAATGACTTAGAGGACAAATATTTGTCACCATTTAATAGTAGCTTTCATTGTTTTTGGACTGTTTGTTATGATTCAATCACTTTCTGAGAGTGTTATTCCTTTCTCAATCATATAGGATAGAGGACAATTCATAGTTTGCAACTCTCTAACAACGATAAATAGATAAAGTAAAGATATTTAAAATTTTAGAAGTGGATTTTTTTTGAATTGCTAAAGCCTATTTATCAATTTTATAACTTAAAATTATTTAAGATATTTGAATAGATAAACTTTATATTATAAATCTTTAAAGTACAATAGAACTAGGTACTTAAAATGATTATAGAGAAGTTGAATGAAAATTAGTAAATTACTACTGGTTTAGCTTTTCCATTTGCGTGTTTGTAAGGTTATTTCTTCCAGCATTTGTTAGGCCTATTTTGGATTCTATGGAAACAAAAAAGGTAGTTCCACATCCAGGTCTAAATGAGGTGAAACCCATCCTTCTATGATGAATTTTGCAAGATACACCCAAGAATAGATCTAAAAATATCAAAATTTTAAACCTTCAGATCTTTGAGATCGTTGCAGATTTGATTTGATTTTTGTACAGTTGGACGGATCTAAAAAATTGTTCTTAAAAATGGTGTAAATGAAAATGTTATTTGTTCAAAATAATCTAAGGGTGTTATTTTTCACTTGCACAATTCTTTTTGTCTACCTTAAGATAATTATTAAAATTTTCATTTTGTTAATCATTATATTACATTGTATATTTATATTTTGTTAGATTGTATTGGATAGTTAATGGTTAAGTTTAAAATAAAATAAAATTCAGCACAATATACTTTTCATGTACTTCTTTTCATCACTTGTAAATCTAAATTTTTGTTACTTTTTTTTATCATAAAAAATAGAGATGATTTTAGTCTGTGAAATATTTTCATGCATGTTTGAGATCTCTACAAGGTGATGAAAAAGGCCCTAGGGTTTTGAGTATCCTTATTGTTTTGATGGTAAATTTGTCACTAAGTTCTCTCCTTGCCCAAATATAGTCACTTGAGAAACTGCCATGATGCTCTTGACTGGAAATTACTTTGTTCTCCTTCTCACTACAAGTATGATTTTTCAACTCCAACTGCCCTTCCATCTCAGTGTCTTTTCATGATCTTGAATCTATTCTCATATGAGTTTATTCTTATGACTCTGAAATCTATCACTAGTTCTATTATGACTATTAGGTCTTTGAGGGTATATGATTTTCTACTATGAACTCTTAAATTGTCATACTTTTGATGACAATTCTCCAAGGATGTTTGCTCATTGACTTAACTCTTTGTATATTCTTTGCAATGATTTTTGGCTTTGATTGTGTGAGAATTTTTGCATCAATCAAATCCAGAAATCATTGCAAAGAACATTATGGATTGTGGAAATTTGATATCTTTAATCTCTGTATATTCTCCATTATGCATTGAAAATTCATGGTTTCTAGTTAACTATTTATTGGTGTAACCATTTCCATGCTTCTTGGGACTATCATCCCTATAGGATAGTTTCCTTATAGATATGAATTTAATTTAAAAGGTTCCCATAAATATTGACAAGTTTCATAAGACTATTGTGTCAAGGTAGTAGATGGTTGTGACAAGTTTCATAATACCGCCATACCGCAAGAGCTAAGAAGACACGATGTAGTGTAGTGGTAACATCCGCATTACCACAAAGGCCAAGCAATAAATGTGTCATATGGAAATAAATCAAATACTTATCTTGCATCCTCACAAGATCTAAGAAGACAATGTGTAGTGTAGTGGTAAAATATAGCATTACCACGAAGGCTGAGGAATAATGGTGTGTTGTAGCGGTAACATCCCGCATTACTGTGAAAGATGAGCAATGATGGTGTGGTGTAGTGGTAACATCCCACATCACCACAAGGATCATGTCAAAATGGTGCGGTATCATGCTTAAACTATAGAATGAAATATCACATTTCTTTAAGGCTTTTTTTTTGAAACAGTTCACTTGCCTTGTGTATATTGCTTCCACATTTTCATGTATGTCTAGCAGGGAACTTTTAACTACAACATATAACAAAAAAAATCCCTATTGTTATGCTTTGATGGATGTCCCTTCATTATTACTGGATATTTGATGTAGTGCACATTATTATAGTGTAAGCCTATTTTTCAAATTGTTTCATTTAGCATCACCAATATTCTCCACAAGAACATTGTCCCTATTTAAAATGATGGAAATGGTTCACATCTCTTAGAACAACTTCTCTTGCAACAATCTTGGAGATGAATTTAGATGCAGTTTGAAAATTAGAACATACTCGAAGGTTCTTAACAACTCTAATAGTTGTACTAGGGGCCATGTTTAACAAACCAAATGTAATTTCTAACTTTTTACTATGGTGGAAGATAAATGATTCTTTTTCCTTCTATTCCACAACATTGAGTAAAAGTATTGAATCTGGAAGTACCCTGTTTCCTTCATTTTCCAAGCCAGTTTCTCCAATTTTGCATAGATCTCCCATTTTTGTGGATGTGATCTATCTTCTACACAAAAAAGAATGTACCATTTTATGCCCTTCAATCCAACTACATGCAAGTATCTTTTTAATCCATCTATCTTTCATCAATCTCCTTACTATTTGAACCTCACCACACTTGCCCACTTCTGCACAGATGTTTTAGAGAAGAACATAAGTTGCAACATTTTTAGGATCCAACTAAAAAAGAAGTGTTACTGGAATACTTAGCCTAAATTCATATATGATCCACAAGAACCAAAGGTTTAACTGGCATCTTAGTAATACTATTTAGGGTGTCCTCAAGATAGCCAACATGGGCATGAAGGTCAATCATGCACACATATGATCAACTATATATGTAATGCAATAAGGGTTACTGACGTGTGAAGTATGTGCAACCCTCATCCACTAAACCTGCATGACTACATGTATCTAGAACACAAGAAAAGTTTACAATGTTGGTTTTCTAGAGTGCTTCATTAATTTAAATATTTTGAGAGCTTCCTTGCAAAATACATTTTGTGTACATTCTGTAATCATATCATTTCATTCCATGAGATGAAATTTGTTTGAGGCATTTTGTACTACATTTTGGTGTCAAATCTTTGGTAATTATGGTTAGTTTCATTACATTTAAATTTTGAATTATGGGAAATTATATACAGTAAATAGATTGATGGATATTTGGATAGTGAAATTAGCTCTCTTAGAAAATTAACTAAAATATATAGAAGGATTATTTTAATTAAAGAGGATTTTGTGGTTATTTCTGTAACAATGATTTTACAATGTAGCTAGTTTTCTATTTTCATTCAAGATACAAGCCATCAAAGTCAAGGACATACCAAGAAGATGGTACTCTACTTCAAACCCTCAACCTCACTTAGTTTATTCTACTTACATAGGGATATTAAGGAAGTTGCTAAAAAAATAATATATATCATTTTTTTTTTGTGAAGGAGAATCCTATGAGATTCAATATGGCAGTGGATCAATATCCAGTTTCTTAAGTAAAGATGATGTAACAGTTGGGAAACTTGTTGTGAAACATCAGGTTAGTAATTTTTGTATGTTAAGGATTCCTAGTTGGATATCAAAGATCTTTTCTCATCAACTTAATTTGGAATTTATGTATAAATGGATTCTTCCATGGTGCAGGTCTTTACTCAGACAACACATGAACCAAGGTTGACATTTTTGTTGTCTAATTAAGTCTGATGGCATTCTTGGGCTTGGTTTTTAGGAAATTTTTGTTAATAATGTTGTTCCATTTTGGTTAGTGTTGATAGCCTTCATTCTATAATGTCAACTTCATTCTATAATTTGAGCATATCACCTTTCTTAAAATTTGAACAAAGTTTTGAAATCAAGGGTTCAATATGCATATTTTAGGCCTAAGTTGAACACTTTGTTTACGACATTTGTTGACAAGGCTATAGTTTTTGAATTGATTTATCTTTTTGTTGTGTTTTGTTTTGTAAACTTGCAATATACAATGCACTTTTATTCTTTCTAAATTGAGACTAATAGTAATTTTACTGGTTGTATTGAGGCACAACTTCATTCATGGTAGAAAAGGCATCACCCTATTGCTCATATCAGATGACACATTGCATATAAAGGAGGAAAGATTCTAGATGGGTTATTGTTGACTGCATTGAAGGATAAAGCTTCATATATGGGACATGATCAACACTCTCCTTCTTGGATTCTACACGTTACAACTTGCTCTAGGAAGATTTCCCATGTTGTAGAAGTTTTAAGAGATGAAAAGGGCATGTGCTCACATTGAAGGGCTCTAAGCATGTGTTTCCATCATTGTAAATTTTTTTGGAGAAGTTTCTTTCTTGCAATCATTTTTGTGCAATATTGTAACTCATAATTTTAGTCTTGTGATTGAAAATAAAAATTGTAATACTCTATTTCTAAGTTTTAATTAGAACACCTTTCTTTTATCAATAAAGTTCACTGATTTTTCCTTCTCAATGGTTGTCTTATTGTGTGAAATTGATGATTGATGTGTATTTTTGTGTTTTATGCTTAAATCCTCAAATATCAGTCAATTAAAATGACTAAATATACTACCAATTAAAAAAAATTAGTGAACAGTGAATAAAAAGACTAAATAAGTGACCAATTAACAACAATCAATGACTATATATCAGTGAATAAAAAATGACTAAATAAGTGACCAAATTACAGCAATAAATGACTAAATCAACAACTAAATAAGTGACCAGTTAAATATATCAGTGAATAAAAAATGACTAAATAAGTGACTAGATTACATCAATCAATGACTAAATATACTAGTGGAAAAAAATTGACTAAATAAGTGACCAGATTACAACAATGAATGACTAAATCAATGACTAAGTATACTACCAAATTGATCAATCAAAACCAACCAATAAATGACTAAAAATGGTTTAATCATCAATCTAGTCATGTTATATATGCCTAGTAATAAACTACTAATGGTCACGTGACCAAGTTCAATCATTTATAAGCAGTTTTTAGTAGTTTTTTCATTCATATATTGTTGTTTTTGTACTAGTGGTAGCAAGGTGGTACATGACCTTGTTGTGTCCTATTTGAACCCTCTATAGATACAGATTGCATCACTCATTTTGGGGTGAGGTAAGCCTATGCGAAGGATCGTACCTATATTTCTTAGGATGTAATTGAATGATCTTGTTCGAGCTATACCAATGGATCTTATGGAAGAAGGTTCACAAAATTTCCCCCTTTCCCATTGAGTCAGTTATTTGCATACTTTTGATTGCTGTATTGTATCACTTTCTATTAAATACAATCCCTAAAAACATCAGATCATAAATATTTTAACTTGAAAACTTGTCGAAAATGCTCACCAACCAAAAAAATGTCAAAATTGGGTTGCTATTGTGCATTTCACTGCTTTTGTTCTAAAATTTTACTGTAGTCATCCTAATTTCTGACTGCTATTGTGTATCCAACCACTACTGTCATCTTTTTCTTACTAGTTATTGATTTACACAAAATTTATATTGTCAAAGATTACCATAGTCATTCCTTAAATAGAACCACTATTGTCATAAGTTCTATTGTGGCCATCCTAGACAATAGCCGCTATTGTCTCAAATTATTCCTTGTCTCAAAAATTATCAAAATCTAGTTTCAAACTTGTGGCGTAACACCTTATTCAACTATCATAAATGTCTTTCAACATTAGAATTACACCTTCACACATCCGCCTTGCATCATCAAATCATTTACCATCCATCTTGCACCATCAAAAATTTATCATCTTACATCTTAGGCTTGGTTTACTTAGGGTTAGTAGCTATCACCTTTTAGACAAAAACAAAAAAATAAAACTTGCATCATACCTTATCAATGATCTTGAACATCCTTTACATCACCATGATGAAAGAAAGCATCCACCTAGCCTTTGCAAAAACATTGAAAACAAGATATCAAACCCCCACATCTTGCTAGCATTTCTATCCAAAACGCCATATCATCTAGTATTCTTGTCAAAATTTAGTTGATATCATCCTTTCCCTAAGTTCTAAGCTATTGGAATCCACCTTTACTTGCAACTTGCAAACCTAGTTCAAGTAGAGTAATCAACATATTCTCCATCACCATCCTTGAGATGTAGAAAACATAAAAAAAATTCTTGTTCATCCTTGTGTTCCTAGACTAGTATCATATCAAAATTATCCCAAATCTACTCACACTCTCTTCACAGGGTTGAGCATCCATAAACATAGTGCATTTATCAATAACCATCCAAAATTTTCTCATCTCATTATCATAGGATTAGACACCAAAATCTCATCATTCCTAAACATACAAGAATCCCACATCAAACTTGATCATCAAACAATCCAAAAAACCACATCAAATCATATCAATCAATCAAAATCCTTTTTCCAAAAGGTTTGAAAACCTTCCCTTTGTACATCATTTTACCAATCTAATTTTCAAACCACAATATCACCATCCCTTCATAAATTACATATTCCCATTCACAAAGTTCTATTGGTCAATTTTATGACAACAATGTCACAACATAGAAAACAAATGGAAGCTAACAAAAGTAGCTCAAGCAGACCTAGTACCACCAATGTGGAAGCTTCAACTTATCAACCATGGGGATTTGATCCTAATGCAAATATGGCATTTTCAACCCCTCAAGCACAAGAACCAACATTTAGAGCTCAACCACAATTTAATCCAAATCCACCACCAAGTGAAAAAAATCTACAACTTCAACATCAAGAAATTATTTCTAGAAATCAAGATCAACCTCCTAGTCTCTATGATGTGGTCATTGAAGAACATGATAGTGATTAAGAAATCAGTGATGAAAATATCTTAGAGTACTCTCAAGATCCTAAAATACAAAAACTAATGGAAAAAGTACTCAGATTATATCCTCACATAATTTTTGAAAATTTCAAAACATGGTGCCAAGTTGCCCACAAACTTTAATGTTGATTCTCTTAGAGACTCATCCCTCATCCACATGGGTGATCAATCAATTGTTAAGCAAGTCCCAAAAAAAATGGTGGAACCAAGGATACCCCTATCTTTTCAAAACAAAAGGAACCTATCAATGATCAACAACCTATTAGAACTAGAATTTCACATGAAAATCTTAAGGCCTTTTTCCCATTTTAACCCATTCATTTGCTATCTTTTCCATTAAAAAATCATTTTTCCACTCATATATAGCCTATACCCTTTACAGTTGCCTTAATGTTCAATTTTACATCACTTACAGCTTTACCACGGCCTCCCACAATGGGCTCATGGTATGGCGGTAGCAGCTAATGGAACAGGCAAAAGATAGTCATCACCACACCATGCATGGTCAATTCATTGACTGTGGTATTGCAGTGGTGGTGAGATAATCGGCATAGTAAACGATCAGTGGTCAATGAAAAATGAAGCGGCTAGTTGAAGGTAGTCATGGTAGTACCACTGGCAGTCAGGCCAGTGACCACGATGATCACGGTAGCAGTTAGCAGACGATTAAGGGGGAGTCGTTGCGGTCCTGTAGACAATCATCCGACTGACCGCGGTGATTGTGGTGATAGGGTTAGCAACTGGTGAGGCAGCGAGATGGTGGTTGGTAAGCGGTTATTTCTATACCATCGATGGAAAATACAAAGACTGTGGTATAGCGGTAGGAGGAGAGGAAATGGATAACGGTTACCCCATGGTACCATGAGCAAGCATCGAACAGAACGCGATAAAGCGGTAACAATGAGCAGAGATGACACTTAACATTTGACTGCCATACCGCGGGTTGAAAATGTGAGACCGCAGTAGAACGGTATAAGCAATGACAGCCACGAGAAATATTAAAGTGAAAATTTAAAAGCTTGACTATAGTTAGAAATATTTAAATTGTCGATAAGGCAACTTATTTAAATATTTCATTTCTATCAGAATGCAAAATGGTTATGGCAGGTAAAATGAAAAGTCGTAACTATTGAGCCGTCTTGTATAAATATTTGAGAAAAATCAGTCACAGGGGTTCGAGAAGTGGGGATTTTTTCCATTGTAATAATAGAACTGGGAAAAAGCAATGAATAATTGAATTAAGATTGGATAGGGAAACACCCTAGATCCTTGTTATTTTTGACTCCATTGCACAACAAATAGGAGGCACTGATCAGCAATATCCCAAAGGATAAAATTCCTAACAAGTAATATATTCAAAACTTTTCTTTTATGTAGTGGGATTAGTTGTAGTATTTTTGTCTATTCACTACCTTTTTCCATTGAGGGTAGACTATTTGGTAGGAAATTCATTTTAAATTTGCATGTTTCACATAGGTTCACCCACCTAGGTCTTGTAGAACCTAAAGAGTAGAAGGTTTAATTGTATAATTGGCCTTGTATGTTGTCCAAGAATGTTGTAAGGGTCTGGAAAACCCTTATGGTTAAAACTTGCATTTTTGAGAACCAACAATTTGGCGACTCTACTGGGTACCATAATCTAAAAGGAAGCTTTTGTAATAGAGTTAGTATTTTGTAGAAGACTCCACTAGGAATAAAGAATTGCAGATTTTCTCACTTTTGGAAAGTGAGTGGCAAATCTAAATGAACAAGTGCATCGAAACTGATAAAGTGAAGTATATATCAGAAAGGAATCTTCCTAGAGTTTAGACCATCACAATTGCTCCCAAAATGCAAGGAAGAAGGTCTTTGTACAAAGATGGTGATGGTCCTAATGCCAAAAATAAATGGACAGAGAAGAATGATAAAGGTAAGAAGGTGACTGATGACATGGGACCATCAAGCAAAAATAAAACATCAAAAGCATCACTGGAGATACATAATTCATATGGTACATTAGCAAATGAAGATAACCCTTCCAAAGAACCTCGCACTCCTGAGGAACAGAGAAATCCCTTTTATCAACTAGATCCTAAGAAGGTTGAAGAATTCATTGTTAGTGTAATTAATATTTAATTGCACTTGCATAACTTTACCTAGGTTTTGCTTAGGTAATAATTAGTTTACTTAATTAATAAGTAAGCTTTATTTAGTTGAGCTTTTTTTAGGTCAACATTAGGGTTGCATACATTTCTTTTATAAAGCAATTCTCTTATTGTAATTTTTTAATTTTGAATATTATCAATTTGCACATTTCATGCAAAGCTCTGCTTTTTCATTGTTTTTCTCTTTTGTGGAAGGTGTTTAGGTTTGCATGTCTGATCCCCTACAATGAGATGACTGCTACAAAGAAGCACTAGAAGAACACTGGAAGCACAATCTGGCAAGCAAGGAAAGATACTTCTATCTACAAGAAACCATATTGGTATAAGAGCCTTGACATGCAACCCCTTCTCAATCTGGAGAAAACCATTGTAGAGTTTGTTCAGGGTTCCTAAGGGATTTGATGCCTTAAGCCTATCTATGCAGCATCTTGGATCAATTTGGGCTTCATCATTGGATTCAAAGTGCTAGAAAAAGTTAGGATTGGCATTTATTTTGCAGGTTTTGGTCATCGTTTGCTAGATCTGTGAGGGTTTCAAGTTCGGTGTTTTTTTGGAAGCTCTGGAGGTAGCCTATTTTTCAGAGCATCTTGGAGCAAAACAGACATTGCCATTGCATTCACAACAGCCAAAAACCCTAAGATTGCCCTTTGTTTTGTTGATTTTGGAGAAACTTGTTTTTGAGGCAAAAAAAAATCACCAGGGAGGCCATACGGCCTCCTTTGCACACTTCTCGAGGCACGAACTTCAAAAAAATGGAAAAACCGCATGTTTTTTGGAAAATATTTGGCACTACCAACATAAATGGAGGGCACCACCTATGTGCTACCCAGTGGCCCCAGGCGATGCCACCCCTTCCCACCGCCGATCGGAGTTCAGCCCCCGCTAGCCCTTTTCGCATAGACAACCAGTCATATGGGGGATCGGGCGCTCTGCGCCCAGCCCCCGGACAGCCTCCCAGCACCTCTAGTGGTCACATGGGTGACTAGGGGCTCCACCCCATCCCCTAGTCCGCTAGCCCCTAGTCGTGCACAGGACCAAGGGCTTTTTTTTTTAAGCCCCCTGAGCTGCCTGCAGGCCATATTGACCATTTTGGAGCACCTTTGACAAAATCGGGCATAACTTTTGCATACGGTGTCTTTTTTTTGAAAACGAGATACCATTGGAAAGATGATTCCAACATAGATCCAGTGATGTTGATAGTTTTTTCTGATTTTTCTCCAATTTTATTTTGTAGGTCCTTGAACTCAGAACTTGTGTTTTTTCACTCCGGAGGGCATATCTTTTGACTCGGTGATCCTTTTTTTGCCATTCTTGTGGCATTGGAAAGCTGGTTCAGTCCTCTACATAGATCTGAGGTATATTTTTATTTTATGTTTATTCATGTTTAGGAATTCTCTCCTTTTGCAATCATTGGGTATTGTAATAAATGAACTGCTATAAAGTTCCATTCGGGGGGGTTTCTTGCATAATAATCTGATTAGAGTGTGCATGCACTTTGATCTTCATCTTGTATTAATGAAAACTTGCATGGGTTGTAATCTAGTTTTATTAGTTTCTTTTGGCCATATTTTGTCTTAGCTTGACACATATCAGATTCATATCAGATCCATCTCAGTTTGAGGGCCACTAAATTTGTGGTTAATGTTCCTGAGTCTTTATGGTACTTGTTCCCATGGAAGATTTTTAGTTTTAGTTTGGAATCGGCATCGAGATTCATAGCTTCTAGATTCTATCATCATCATATCATCTACTATTGCTTTATGGATTCCAGGGTTGTTCCAGTTTGGAGTGTTCGAGTGTTTCGTGGCATTAGGTTTGCTGTTGCATCATTATGATTTCAATATGGTTTCTTGTAGATAGAAGTATCTTTCCTTGCTTGCCAAATTTCATTTCCAGTGTTACTCCACAATGTTTTTCCAGTGCTTCTTTGCAGCAGTCATCTCATTGTAGGGGGGGTTGTCCCACTGGGTTTTCCTTCTCTACCTCATTATTGCATTTGTACATGGGTACCTGATCAGGCCTTGTTGCCGGGACCCATTCATGCTTTCTTGCATTCATCTTAGTTTTAGGTGCATGCTTATTTAGTCTCCCTAAGTTGCACTTATGGGGGGGTGTTAGTGTAATTAATATTTAATTGCACTTGCATAACTTTACTTAGGTTTTTCTTAGGTAATAATTAGTTTACTTAATTAATAAGTAAGCTTTATTTAGTTGAGTTGATTTTAGGTCAACATTAGGGTTGCATACATTGCTTTTATAAATCAATTCTCTTATTGTAATTTCTTAATTCTGAATATTATCAATTTGCACATTTCATGCAAAGCTCTACTTTTTCATTGTTTTTCTCTTTTGTGGAAGGTGTTTAGGTTTGCATGTCTGATCTTGGTTTCTAACATTCATGGTTGAATGTGAAGTTGAAAGAGAAAGAAGACAACATGAACATGATCAGAAAATGGCATTTCTTGAAGAGAATCAGGATGGACTTGGCTATGAAGCAGCCTCTGAGGAGAATTATGAACTTATGGCCAGGGATGAAATAAATGCAAGATTGGAACATGAGAGACAAGAAGTGGAGAGAAAGAATAGAATATGAGTAGAGGCTCCAAGCAATTAAAGAACTTGAAGAGTTGAAGTTGAGGAAAGTGCAGATCAATACTCAAATGACTAATTTGCAAAAATATGTGCCACCTCATAGGCAAGGGAACAATAATGCAGGCCCATCAAATTCCTCATAGGCCTACCAAAATCAGCCAAGGAATCAAGGTAGATATCAAAATTTTCCACCACAAAATCAAGGTGTTCAACCACCTCCTTATCAACATGTACCCCCACAAGGTTAGCAATATGTGGCAAATAATAATCCATTGTACCAACGTCAGTATTACCAAAATCCTCCTCCACAATATGCAACCATGATTAGGCAGTTCACTTGGCTAGATTACAAATATGCCCTTACCCTATGGACAACAGTTGGAGAAGTTTGGTCCCAAAATTCACAGGGAGCAGTTCTACTGCAGCTGAGGAGCATTTAAGGAGCTTTAATGCTTTTATGCAAGATTTAGATATGTAGTATGAAGATATACAAATGAGACTGTTTATGATGTCACTAATTGAAGATGCCAAATATTGGTTTAATAGTCTGCCAACAACTTCTATTAATTCTATTCATGTGTTTTATGAAAAATTTCTTGAGCAGTATGGGAATCAATATGCACCCGAGTTTGCATTGCATGAGTTGGTGACCATTCAAAAACATCAAAATGATTCAGCCTATGATTTCAACTAGAGGTTTTCTAAATTGCATAATAAGATACCTCCTGGATCTAAATTGGTTGATCCTGTTGCATTGAGTATTTATTTAAAAGCTTTTGATCCTAAGACAGGTTATGAGCTCAGGAATAGGGGTCCCAGAAATTTGGCTGAAGCTCAAAGGATAGAACTCACTATTGAAAATAACAGGAAGGCTGTAGGGATGATTTCCAAGAGGGATAACCCAAGGATTCCCCAATATGCTCCTCCAAATAAACAAGAAAACACATATAGGAATGACAGGCCAGGACTACATGCCTTATAATAAAAATTGGAGAAATGGAAAGCTAGTGATGGATGGGCCAAGAAATAAAGAGACACCTAACCCTTTGAAGAAAAGAGGGACATACATGGTTGATAATAGTCCTTGGTGTTCAGTTTGTGACTTGCCACATTCTTCAGAACATTGTGTTGTAGCTCAATCAGTGCGAGGAAAAGACATAGCAGAAAATGATAATGAACAAGATCATAACATCTTTTTGACTTCTCATACTCTTCACTCAGCAAAGCAAGGATATTCATCTTTAGAGGAAGGAGGGTGTGAATATGATGTTGATCATCATACATACAATGTTCACATGGCAGAACAAAAAGTTTTTTCTGATTATGAGGAAAGTGATGATGAACAAATTTTTCTTGCTGCATCATATCAAACTAATAGGGGAAATATGAAGAGACCAACTGAGGAAGAAATTAAAAGATTGACTATTGCAGCAGTTGAGTTGGCTAAAAGCAAGTATCGGCTAAGGAATAGAACAATGAATGAGAATGAAGGTGTTCCAAAAGGAATATTCTTGAAAGATAAAAAGTCCCATGAAATATCAAAAAAGGTAAATGATGAGTGCCCTCATAAAAAAGAACATAAGTATGTTCCCAAAGAAGAAAATAAAGAATTCCCCAAGGATAAATGAAAAATGGATCATACATCAAAGAGGGAGAAGGAGGAGTACAAAGGTGAGAGAAAAAGAAGTTGATAAGAGCTGAAGGTGCATCTTTTGATTTTGTGTAAGCTTTATCCCAGGTAAAAATATCTGTCCCATTACTTGAATTGATGAAAATTAAAGAGTATAGGGAAAGTGCTATTCAAATGATGTCTAGTGGGAGGAATCAAATTGTAAATTTTGAACAAAATGAGAATCCTGGAATTGCTGATAAGAAAGGAAAGATAAAAGTTTCAAAAGTTGGTCTGAATGATGCATTGATGAACATGCCACAAATTGATCCATTTTTTACTACCCTACTCATAAATAGTAAATTCGTAAGAAATTGCATGATAGATTTAGGTGCTTCTATGAATATTATGCCAGTAGGGGTAATGAAACATCTCAGTATGTGGATAGATATTGAGGGTGGTAAGTGTTATGCCATGGATAGTAGGCATGTCCTAGTAGTGGGGATTATGAAATATGTAGAAGTAAAATTAACAGCCTACCCACAAGCAACTTATAACACTGATATAACTATGATTTATACACCTCCTTAGTTTGGAATGCTTTTGTCAAGATAGTGGACTGTAGCAGTTGGAGGTAATGTGCAATTTGATTTATCATATGCCACAATACTAGTTGTAGCTAGGGAAAATCAGATATAAAACTAAAACAACAAGATATGAAAACCCTAACAAGCACAATAGAGCACACACTAGCATGAAAATCAAAACAAGAAAACAAAGAAAACCGATCTCCAAACTAGATTTGATTTATCTCTATTTCTCTTCTCCACCTACATGAGAATGCAATATTTTGAAATTTTGATTGTTGATTGCTCAATTTTGCAGCATAACAATGAGATAAAAGATAATAGAAGAAAAATAAATAGATAGATAAAAAGATTGAGAGAAATTTTGGAAAAGTGAGGATACTAGAAGAAGATCCCCCAAATGGCCTGTGAAAGGCTTGATTTATAGGAGAAGGCTGATTTGATTCGATGACCAAGATTAAAAGTCAAATTTGTGATATGTATGGCTAGGATTAAAAGTTTATTTTAGTGTCTATGACACACATTAAGTGGGTTATGACATGAGGCTAAAATTAAGATATGAGGGAATAGTGAGATTCTATTATTTATTTTGAAGGAAAAGATTCCTATAACGCATAATGAATGGGGGTAAAAATAGGATGTGAGTGGGAATCTCATAATTTAAATAATAAAATTATTTGAATTATTTATGCATGTGAAGAGTTGTAGTCATGTGACACATGTTGCAATGTGACAATAAGTGAGGGATTAATTCAAATATTTAATTTGAATTATTTTGAGACATGTGAAGGGGGAATTAATTAAATAAATGAGATTTATTTAATTAATTGGGAAGGTGATTAAGTGGAATAAATGGGATAAGTGGGATAATGTAATGACCTAGGGTAAAATATTACAAGATGTTTTACAAGGTCATGTATCGACTAGGTAATGTTATGACATGGACAATTTTGGGTGTCTACATTTTGCCCCTCTTTGAGATGATATTTGAGATGGTGAAATTTATGTCGAGTAACATCATTTCATCTAAGGATGATCAGATGATATAAAAGATGATGATCCCCCTCGAGATGATGAATGAAGGAAAGGGATGATAGAAGAATATGATGATGCAAAAGATATGAAGAAATGGGATGATGATATAGGATATGATAATGATGATGATGCCCCCTCGAGAGGATAGGCGGGTTGCATAAACAGATATTCTCTCGAAATGAATGAAATGATAAAGGAGGGATAAGATGAATGATACAAGATAAGAAGTAGATGAAAAAGAAAAATGACATGCTATGCTGCAATAAAGTGAGCAATCATATGTTTGATATAGCACTAGACATTATGCACCAAGGTATAAGGACCAAGGTGACGATGTGTCTCATGCCCCAACTTAATACAACCTTGTCTAGATACAAGATATGAATATTAGCTGGGAGTGATTCGGATTTGATGCAAATGCAAGATAAAAATGATAAACACACAAGCAAGCAAGCATGTACAAATGATACAAAAACAAACAAGGTATTGCCCCTATCAAGCTGTAAACCAATGATTAATTGATTGATTGATGATGATGATAGTGTTGTCATTGTGGGGAATGATATATCCCTAGATCAACACAAGGATGATTGATTGATTGATTGATGATGATGATAGTGTTGTCATTGCGGGGAACGATATATCCCTAGATCAACACAAGGATGATTGACTGATTGATTGGGTTTACAACAAGATTAGGATCAAGACCAAAGGATGTGATTGGATAATTTGGCAAGATTGATTAGCTTCATTGGTATGGATTAAGGATTGACTTGCATTTGGATTATTGCTTGGAAGGATTGAAGATGCTAGATTTGAAGATTTGGATGATGATTGATGAATTAAATTGAGGATTGATTTACTTGGAATGATTTTGATTGATTGGATTGATGAAGAAATGATTTAATTTGATGATAATGATTGGATTGATTAGAAGAAGAAGAAGTGATGTGATTGAATAATTTGATGAAGAAATTGATTTGAAGAAGTTGAATTGATTGGAAGAAGTGATTTGGTTTGATTTTATTGCTTGGATTTTTGAAATGTTTTGATTTTTTTTTGATTTTTGAAATGTTTTGATTTTTTTGGATTTTTGAAATGATTTGATTTTTTTTGGATTTTTTTTTGATTTTTTTGGACTTTTTTGAAATGTTTTGAGATGTCAATGGATGAAAATTTGGGTAGCCTTTGTGCTAGATACCAATGACAAGGGAAAACCAAGTCTAGGTGCAAGGAGATAGATGGGATTGATGGATGAAAGGGTGGGTGATAGGATAAGGGACAAAAGGCTCATGATATATGGATGGATAAAAAATGATAGGTCATAGTGAATGAAATGGATGTATGCATCATAAGAGGGCAGGGATGTGATCTCCAAAGACTATGTCGCATAGGAATAACATGCCCCATTCTAGGTACAATACTTAGGATTCTTCATGACAAAGCTTATGACACTAGGATAATGATAGGCTTGTTTGGAAGGATGAGGTATATCAAAAGATATCCAAAGCATGTTTCAACATTTTGCCCCATATTTTTATCAAGATCAAAAAGAGGAAGAGAGGATGAATGGACTCAATATGATAAGTATATGGGTATGATGGATAAAGATGGTAGGTAGGATGGAAATGATATGATAAGAAATGACATGATAGGATAGATAGTGCAGATGAGACAAAGTGCCCCCAAGTGTAAGTGACATAGAAGATCAACCTACACATGATGCCTGTTTGCCAGGTTTTCATCATGGTACTTATCCAGGGCGCCTTTTTACCAGGTTTTCACCGTTGGATGAAGGGATTTCTCTTTACTCTTTTTTTTTTTTTTGACTTTTTTTAATTTTTGGATAAGAGAAGGGGAATATGGATAGGAGGGACTCAAGTTTCTAGTTCCATGAAAGATGATAGTCCCACTAGAGATGGATGTCATCGCATGGACCATGTCAAATGTCATTATGCTCATAGATGTTGGTAAGGGATGACATGAAAGGGAGATGGAGTAGGTAGATGATGGATTATGATGTGGATTATGGAGGGATTGGTGGATTATGATGTGGATTATCTAGGGAAGAGGGATGGGAGGCTTAGCCAAAAGCATGGACCATAGGAATGTGATGGGGGAGATATGTAGGATAATGAGTGAAGGGTGAGGAGATGGAGGTATGTGGAATCATTGTGAAATGGAAGGGAACCATGACCAATGGTTTCACACATTTTGATAAACGTTGAAGCTTTTGATGTGGAGGGGGTGTAGGAAGCAATGGAGATGGTTTCTTAGGAGATGGGTGATGAAGTGCTTTAGGTACCCACATAGATTTAGTATTTTTATGACTTATATTTTTCTTGTGGGATGGAATATGAGATTCTTGAATAGAGTGGGAATGTGTGGTGGAAGTGGATGGTTGGAATTTTTGAGATTTAGATGCCTCGTTTGACTTTTTTTCCTTTTTCTTAGGTACCCAAACCATTTTGTTTTTAGACTTTTCTTTTGAAAGTATGAGCTTATATTGCTTTTTGGATGGATTTTTCTTTGGTCATTTGCTTTTATGTTCTAGGGCATGTGGACCCTTCATATTTTTTGATTTATAGATAGAGGCATAATTTTTTTTCTTTTGAATCCCATGGGTATGGTGGAATGAGTGGAAGCTTCATGTTTAGACAATGTGTGCATTGATTGGTCATGATTAGGATTTTTAGAGGATTTATGGATAGGTGGATAAGGGGATTGGATAATGGGGATATTAGGTGTTGGGAGTAGTGGAGGTAGATTAGATGGATGGATATTAGGAGTTGGAAGCAATGGTGGCAAAGTTGATGGTAGAAGGTGTATGGTCACATGCTTTTGACATTTGTAGGATGATGGATGAGGGATGGCAACATATGTTTTAGGCATATGATAGGATTTATGGTGGAAAGAGGACTTAGGATAGGTGGAGGAAGTACCGACATCTTTATATTGGTGTCCTTGGGGTGTATAACCAAGGCCATAAGAGCGTGGAGGGACCTTGACATGGATTGGCTCCAAAATACATTGTTCATGAAGGCCTAAACCTTTACCTTGGTAGTTAATGTTTTGAAGCATGCGATGGACAATGGGACTAGGTGTGTTTTGGAAACTAGACTTGAGTTCATTATTAGATGAAGAAGGTGAAGTGGATAAAGGTTTTTGTTGTTCTAAGGAGGAACATTCATGAATAAAGATGGATAGACCAATAAGACATGTTGGTGGATTTGAAATGGGGTTTATAGTGGATGTGGAAGGATCATTAGGATCTTGATTATGTTCATTTAGATCCACACTATCGGTTTGATCTTCTACATTTACTTGGGAGGCATGTGTCTCATCATTACAAGTGGATAATGCAAGATCATGGATAGGACTAGGTAGAGGGTCTATAGGAGAAATGGAGGTTTCTTTCTCATGGATAGGTGAAGTGATAGGATCTTGACCATGGAATGCATAAAGTTGGATAAGAGGATCATTGTGGCCTTCTTGATCATAGGTAGGATCTAGATCATAGAGGGAAGCTTCATCATGAATAGGACCAAGTATGTTATGAGTTGGATCATTAGAAGGGCCTAGATCTTGATTAGAATGAGAGGTTAATGTTTCCTCATGCTTAGGATAATGCTCTTTACATAGCTCTTGGGTTTGAGTGGAAATGGAAGTGGAAGACTCTAAAAGAGGCTTGGTATGCTCTTTATGATCAACAACATGAGGGCATGATGGAATTTGAATTAGAAATATAAGATCAATAGGTTGTGGACCACATCATGGAGTTGGAAGAATAGGCATGTCATTCAAACGTTCGCCGGTAAACTCATTAATGGGTGCTGGACATGGGGATGGTCTATTCCGTGCTATTAGTCTTTGGAGAAAACCGTTACAGGATTCTCTGGTTGATGGATTAGAGCTTGAGAAGTTGGATGGTGGTGTTGGTGTAGGACTAGTGTGCTTTGAAAATAAGATATAAAACTAAAAAAATAAGATATGAAAACCCTAACAAGAACAATAGAGCACACACTAGCATGAAAATCAAAACAAGAAAACAAAGCAAACTGATCTCCAAGCTAGATTGAGTTTATCTCCATTGCTCTTCTCCACCTACATGAAAATGCAAGATTTTGAAAGTTTGATTGTTGATTGCTCAATTTTTCAGCATAACAATGAGATGAAAGATAATAGAAGAAAAATAAATAGATAGATAAGAATGTTGGTATGTGGCGACTGATCATTCTATACTGTACACTCTTCATGTATCCTCGTCGGGGTCCGGGGCTGGGCCAGGCCTTGGGCGGGGGTTCGGGGGCGGTAGCCCCCGAGAAAATTTTTTGTCCTGCTTTTTCACGAAATTATCGAAAAAGGGAAAAATCATAAAAAGGAAAAAAACTCCGATTTTGTATAACCCTAATTTATAAAGGGTTTCAGATAGAGTTACAGTATTATAAGAAACAGGCGATTATTCACGATATTGTAATAGGGTTTTGCACTGGTTAATAATATCATTGGTTGGCTGCGGTTTGGTGGATGTAGCCCACATTGGGTGAACCACGTTAAATTCTCTGTGTTAGTTTTATGTGTGTTTTATTTCTGGTTTATTTGAGAAAATCTGCATTTAGCTTTTAGATATTTGCCTTTGAAAACCTAACAAGTGGTATCAAAGCGAGTTGTTTTTAATTATCGTTTGCAGGAAAGTCTCACGGTTGAGTGGGAGTCTCACGCTTAAGTGGGAGCAATGGCAGATGAGGGTAAGATGAAGGTTGATAAGTTCAATGGGCAAAACTATCAGTTATGGAAGATGCAGATGGAGGACTATCTCTATCAGAAGGATTTATGGCGGCCATTGGAAGGGAAAACCAATAAACCCACAACAATGACGGATGATGACTGGTATATTTTAGACAGAAAGGCACTTGGCAGTATTCGCTTATGCCTGGCACAATTGGTGGCGTTCAATATCACAACAACAAAGACAACTCTAGAGTTGATGGAAACCCTAGCAAAGTTGTATGAAAAGCCTTCCGCTTCGAATAAGGTATTTCTTATGAAGCGTTTATTTAATATGAAAATGGTAGAAGGTGGATCAGTTACCGATCATTTAAATGAGTTCAATACAGTTACCAGTCAATTAACTTCTGTAAAAGTAAACTTTGATGAAGAAGTTAGGGCTCTTTTGATTATGTGTTCTTTGCCTGAAAGCTAGAATAGCTTGGTAATGGTTGTTAGCAATTCTATTTCTGGTTCAAATACATTGAAATTTGATGATGTTGTTGGTGTTATTTTGAGCGAGAAAATTCGTAGGAAAAGCTTAGGTGGAACATCCACATCAGGTAGTGTTTTGAATGCAGAAAGCAGGGGTAAAACAAAGGAGAGAAGAAACAATTATGGAAGTTGTGGGAAGTCACGAGGAAAATCAAGTTACAGAAGGTCCCAATCTAGAGACAAGAGGGATTGCTGGTACTATGGTAAGCCAGGTCATTTAAAGAAAGATTGTTGGTCTCGGAAAAATAAAAAAGGAGACAAAAAGGAAGGAAATAAAGAGGCAAATGTGGTAAGTAATAAATTTGATGAGGATGCTTTGATTCTTTCTCTTGACAATGTTGATGATTCTTGGGTGTTAGATTCAGGGGCTTCATTTCATGCTACGCCCCATAGAAATTATTTTCTTGATTATGTCCAAGGGGATTTTGGGCTGGTTTATTTGGGAGATAATGAACCCTGTCAAATTGTTGGAAAGGGAAGCATCAAGATTAAGTTGCAGAATGGGAATCATTGGCTACTACATGAGGTAAGGCACGTTCCAAAGCTAAAAAAAAATTTAATTTCAGCAGGGCAACTAGATGATGAAGGTTATG
The DNA here is from genome assembly GCA_007115665.2 of Sequoiadendron giganteum. Taxonomy (NCBI): domain Eukaryota; kingdom Viridiplantae; phylum Streptophyta; class Pinopsida; order Cupressales; family Cupressaceae; genus Sequoiadendron; species Sequoiadendron giganteum. The sequence goes on from CM021109.1 coordinate 366,297,733, forward strand.
TTGTTACATTTAGTGATAAAAATTGGAAGGTTACAAAAGGTGCCTTAGTGGTAGCAAAAGGTGTGAAAGTAGGCACCTTATATCTTTGTACAGGTCATACTGTTCCTTCTACTTTAGCTATTGTAGATAAAAATCAATGTTCAGGAACAGTTGCTGCAGTTCAGCAGGAAGAAAATAAGATAGTTGCTGTGAATTCTGAATCAGCACTATGGCATAACAGACTTGGTCACATGAGTGCAAAAGGTATGAAAGTACTTCATTCAAAGAATGCTTTACCAGGTCTAAAATGTGTTAACATGGATTTTTGTGAAAGTTGTGTGTATGGCAAACAAAAGAGAGTTAGTTTTCTCAAGGATGGGAAACAAAAGAAGGATGAGAAATTGGAGCTTGTGCATATGGATGTATGGGGACCAGCTCAGGTATCTTCTCTTGGTGGCTCTCATTATTATGTCATATTCATCGATGATGCAACTAGGAAGGTATGGATTTATTTCATTAGGCAGAAATCTGATGTATTTGAAACTTTTAAAAAATGGAGAAGCTTGGTTGAGAATGAGATAGGTAAAAAGTTGAAATGTCTCAGATCTGATAATGGTGGTGAGTATTGCAGCAAAGAGTTTGAAGATTATTGTTCCTCTAATGGTATTCGTAGGCAGAAAATGGTTCCAAGGACTCCACAAGAAAATGGAGTGGCTGAGCGTATGAACAGAACAATAATGGAGCGTGCACGAACTATGAGATTGCATGCTGGGTTGCCTTTAAACATGTGGGAAGATGCTGTAAATATTGTTGTTTATTTAATTAATAGAGGTCCTTCTAATCCTTTGGGTTGTGGTATTCCAGAGGAAGCATGGAAAGGTAAGAAGGTAAGTTATTCTTTTCTGAAAACCTTCGGTTGTGAAGCATTTGCATATATAGATTCTGAAAATAGAACCAAGCTTGATGCAAAATCAAAGAAATGTATATTTGTTGGATATGGCATAGATGAATTTGGTTATAGGCTTTGGGATTTTGAAAATAAGAAAATTGTGAGAAGCAGGGATGTCATATTCAATGAGAAAATGTTGTACAAAGATCTATTGCAGCAGCATGAGAAGAAAGAACAGGATTATGCAGTGCTGGATGATATTACAAACACCAATGTTCCAGTGGTTCCTCATGCTCCGCAATAGCAACAACAAGAAATACCACAAACTCCAGTGAATGTTAGGCGATCTTCAAGGTTAAGTAGACCTCCAGAAAGATTTTCTCCCTCTTTGTACTCTATTCTATTAACTGATGCTGGTGAACCAGAATGTTATCATGAAGCTATGCAGGTGGATACCAAGGTTCAGTGGGAGCATGGAATGGAAGAAGAAATGGACTCCTTGCTGAAAAATCAGACTTGGAAATTATGCAAGTTGCCTGCAGGTAAAAAGGCTTTAGCAAACAAATGGGTTTATAGGATGAAAGAGGAGGATGGAGGTAAGAAAAGATTTAAATCCAGATTAGTCGTAAAGGGATTTGCACAGAAACAGGGTATTGATTTTGATGAAATATTTTCTCCAGTTGTTAAAATGACCTCTATTCGTACTGTGTTAAGTATTGTGGCTGTTGAAGATTTGCATTTAGAATAGCTTGATGTTAAAACTGCCTTTCTCCATGGTGATTTGGAAGAGGAAATTTATATGGAACAACCACAAGGATTTGAGGTCAAAGGTAAGGAGAAACTAGTGTGCAGATTGAAGAAAAGCTTATATGGCTTGAAGCAAGCACCTCGACAATGGTATCTTAAATTTGATAGTTTTATGGCTGAGCAAGGTTATAATAGGTGTAATTCAGACCATTGTGTTTATTTTAAGATGCTAGGTGAAGATAGCTACATCATTTTATGTTTATATGTTGATGATATGCTTGTAGTAGGGTCTAACATGGATCACACAAAGGAGTTAAAACAACAGTTAGCAAATTCATTTGCTATGAAGGATTTGGGGGCAGCAAAAAAAATCCTTGGTATGAAGATTACAAGAGATAGAAAAAATAGGAAATTGTTTTTATCTTAGGTTGATTATGTTAAAAAGGTGTTGTAGAGATTTCATATGGAGAATGCAAAAGCTGTCAGCACACCTTTGCCCAGTCATGTAAAATTGACTAAGGATATGTGTCCAAAGACACAAGAGGAGGAAGAAAAAATGTCCAAGGTACCATATGCTTCAGCTGTAGGTAGTTTAATGTATGCCATGGTATGCACGAGACTAGATATTGCACATGTTGTAGGAGTTGTTAGCTGGTATATGAGTAATCTAGGAATTGAGCATTGGAATGCAGTAAAATGGATTCTCAGGTATTTGAGAGGTACACCCGATAAACATTTATGTTTTGAGGGCTCTAATACAGATTTAAAAGGCTATGTTGACTCAGATCTGGTAGGGGATATTGATACCAGGCGGAGTACCACAGGTTATGTATTTACCGTTGGTGGGACAGCAGTAAGCTGGATATCTCGATTACAAAAGGTGGTTGCTTTATTCACCACAGAGGCAGAGTATGTGGCTGTAACAGAGGCAGCAAAGGAGATGATATGGATGCAATTTTTCATGGAAGAGTTGGGAAAACAACAGGCTGAAAATTACTTGTTCACAGACAGCCAGAGTGCTATACATCTTGCAAAGAATTCTGCCTTGCACTCTAAAACCAAACACATACAGTTGAGGTATCATTTCATTTGGTCAGTGTTGGAGGATGGACAGGTAAAGCTGGAAAAGATACATACAGATGTAAATCCAGCGGATATGTTTACTAAGGCAGTGATAAAGGAGAAGCTGAGCTCCTCTTCAGCTTCGGTTGGCCTTCAAGGTTGAATTAAAGTATAAGAAAGCAGCAGGGTCCAAGGTGCTTATTTCCAGTGGGAGCTGTAAGTGCAGCGGTGTCATCCAGGTTCAATCTCCAAGTGGGAGATTGTTTAGGTGTGGAGCCTGATCAGTCTCCAAGTGGGAGATTGTTGGTATGTGGCAACTGATCATTCTATACTGTACACTCTTCATGTATCCTTGCCGGGGTCCGGGGCCGGGCCGGGCACCGGGCGGTAGCCCCCGAGAAAATTTTTTGTCCTGCTTTTTCGCGAAATTATCGAAAAAGGGAAAAATCATAAAAAGGAAAAAAACCCCAATTTTGTATAACCCTAATTTATAAAGGGTTTCGGATAAAGTTATAGTATTATAAGAAACAGGTGATTATTCACGATATTGTAATAGGGTTTTGCACTGGTTAATAATATCATTGGTTGGCTGCGGTTTGGTGGATGTAGCCCACATTGGGTGAACCATGTTAAATTCTCTATGTTAGTTTTATGTGTGTTTTATTTCTAGTTTATTTGATAAAATCTGCATTTAGCTTTTAGATATCTGCCTTTGAAAACCTAACAAAGAAGATTGAGAGAAATTTTGGCAGAGTGAGGATACTAGAAGAAGATCCCCCAAATGGCATGTGAAAGGCTTGATTTATAGAAGGCTGATTCGATTCGATGACCAAGATTAAAAGTCAAATTTGTGATATGTATGGCTAGGTTTAAAGTTTTATTTTAGTTTCTATGACGCACATTAAGTGGGTTATGACATGAGGCTAAAATTAAGATATGGGGGAATAGTGAGATTCTATTATTTATTTTGAAGGAAAAGATGCCTATGATGCACAATGAATGGGGGTAAAAATAGGATGTGAGTGGGAATCTCATAATTTAAATAATGAAATTATTTAAATTATTTATGCATGAAAAGAGTTGTAGTCATGTGACACATGTTGCAATGTGACAATATGTGAGGGATTAATTCAAATTTTTAATTTGAATTATTTTGAGACATGTGAAGGGGGAATTAATTAAATAAATGAGATTTATTTAATTAATTGGGAAGGTGATTAAGTGGGATAATGTAATGACCTAGGGTAAAATATTACAAGATGTTTTACAAGGTCATGTATCGACTAGGTAATGTTATGACATGGACAATTTTGGGTGTCTACACCAGTTAATGGTGAAGAGGTAAAACTATATAGAGAACCAAGGGTGAATCAAATTGTTGAGTGTGTTCCTCAAGAACAACTTAATTGCTTCTGTGATGTAGATTTTCGGAGTTTTAGAGTAGAATTATCTCAGCTAGAACTTGTGAATACTGACCCAATTGATAAGCTTGTCTCTAGAAATCAGCTGGGTGTGTGGAAAATGTACTTTGATGGGGCATGTAGTCAAGAAGGTAATGGAGCTGGGGTAGTTTTTATATCACCTGAAGGTACAACATTTAAATATTCATTTTTGCTGGCTTTTGAATGTAAAAATAATGTGGCCGAATATGAAGCCTTTTTGATTGGTTTGAAAATGGCTGTCAAACATAAGATTAAATTGTAGTCTGTCTTGGGAGATTTTGTGTTAGTTGTGTCACAAGATAGATCAAAGTATGCTGCAAAGAACAAGAGGCTGAAACAATATAGAAATGCTATGTGGGATACAGTTGAACTATTTGATGCATTTTCAATTGATTGGATAGATAGATCTGAAAAATTTGATGGCTATTTTTTTGGCTAATGTAGCCTTGAAGAAAGATGATATCACTTTGGTAGGAGTGTCTCAGGTTGAATTTAAAACAAGACCAATAGTCCTTGACAACATATGTGGTTGGAAATTTTTTGATGATGATACTGACCTTTTGAAATTTATTCATTGTATAATCAATATGAGGCATAGGAGATTGATTTCAATGCTTTTGTGGAAGAAGTGGATGGGAAACAGACTGTATTTGGGAAGGAAATTTTGCAGCTTAAAACTAACAAGCTTCCCAAAGGGCTGTGGCATTGGAGAGAGTGTATGATGGGAGTGATTGTTCCCTCATAAAGCAGACACCTATTAAGAAAGAAGATATTGAAGAAATAAATTTGGGAATTGAATTAGCACCAAAAAGGGTTTATATTGGAAAGAAAATAAGCCCAACCATCAAAAGAATGTTGATTACATTGCTAAGAAAATACAAGCATTTGTTTTCTTGGTCTTATGAGGATTTGAAGGCATATAGAGAAGATATTTTTCAGCATGATATTCCACTTAAGCCAGACACAAAGCCATTCAGACAGAAGCAGAGGCCTATTAACCCAACTTTGGAACCTAAGATGCAAGAGGAGCTAGCAAAGCTCAGAGATGGAGGTATCATTAAACCCATTAGACATTCAACATGGGTCTCAAATTTGGTCCTAGTCAGGAAGAAAAATGGGGACATAAGACTGTGTGTTGAATTTAGAAATCTGAATGTTGCTTCCCTAAAAGATAATTATCCTCTTCCAAACATGGAGGCAATATTGCAAAAAGTGACAGGGTGTGAGCTATTATCAATGATGGATGGATTTTCTAGATATAATCAGGTCAAAGTCAAAGAATCTGAGCAATACAAAACAACATTCACTATGCCATGGGGAACTTATGTTTATATAAGAATTCCATTTGGTCTCACAAATGTAGGAGCTACCTTTCAAAGGGCCATGGATGTGGCATTTGCAGATCTGATCAATGCTATAATGGTGGTATATCAAGATGACCTCACTGCTTATTCCAAAAGGGCAGAGAATCATGTTGGTGATTTGTTGAAGATCTTCATCAAAGCTTTAGAATATGGTATAAGTCTTAATCCTAAAAAATGTCATTTTTCTTTCACAGAGGGTAAAATTTTGGTGCATATTGTGTCTAAATATGGGATTAGGATAGATCCTGAAAGGGTAGATGCCATAGATAAAATTCCCATTCCCAAAACTGTCAAAGCAATCCAATCATTCTTTGGCCAAATTAATTTTGTTAGGAGGTTTGTTTCCAATTTTGCCGAGATTGTTAAACCTATATCTAAGATGTTGAAAAAGGGAGAAAATTTGGACTGGACTACTGAAGCTATGGATGCCTTCATATCTATAAAATGAGCTATCAAAGAAGCCCCTATCTTAAAGTCCCCTGATTTTACTAAGCCATTTCATATTTTTTCTTTTGCTTCATTCCATTCCATAGCTGCTCTCATGTTACAAAAAAATGATGAAGGTCATGAGCAGCCTGTTTCTTTTTTCAGTAAATCTTTGCAGGGGTCATAGTTGAAGTATGATATCATGGAAAAACAAGCTTATGCACTCGTCAAAGCAACAAAGGCTTTCAGACCTTACCTTGTTGGAGCTAAGGTCATTGCTTATGTCCCACATGCAGCTATGAAGGATATTCTGGTGTAGACAGAAGTGACAGGGAAGAGATGTAGGTGGATTAACAAAATTCAAGAATTCAACATGGAGATTCAGATTACCAAGTTGGTAAGAGGACAGGGTCTAGCCAAGCTGATGGGAGAAACAAATATTAAAGCAAACCAAATCTGCAATGTTGAAGGTAAGGAAGAATTTATAGTAAGTATTGAGCATACTCCATGGTATACAAATGTAATGCATTATCTGAACCATATGAAGTTCCCTGGAGGGTTGAATGATAATCAAACGAGAGCCTTGAAGTTGAAGGCTTCTAAATATGTTTTTATAGAAGGGGATCTATTCTGGAAAAATAGGGATGGTATACTGCTATTATGTTTAAATGAATCCCATGCAAAATATGTTTTGAGAGAAATGCATGAAGGGGTGTGTGGAGGCCATTATTTTGCTAAGACTACTGCACACAAGATTCTCAAGGCTGGTTATTATTGGCCTAGGTATTCAATGATTCCTTTGCATATGTGAGGAAGTGTGAGGCTTGTTAGAAATTTTAAGGAAAGTTGAAGTATCAGGGAGCATTGCCACTTAGACCTTTACAGGTAGAAGCACCTTTTCAACAATGGGGAATTGATTTCATTGGGGAAATACAAGAAAGATCAAGTGGAGGACATAGGTGGATACTAGTGGCCACAAATTATTTTACTAAGTGGGTGGAGGCTGTTCCAACTAGGCAAGCAATAAGCAAAGTGGTAGTGAATTTTCTAATAGAGAATGTTATGACTAGATTTGGCACTCCAGTCAAATTGATCATAGATAATGGGATGTATTTTAGATCAGATGAGTTTAAATATTTTTGCAAAACATATGGAGTTAATATTTCTTATTCTGCCCCATATCATCCATAAGCCAATGGTCAGGCAGAGTTGAGCAATAAAAATATTTTGAAGATAGTAAGAAGAATGCTTGATACAAATAAAAGGGCACGAGATTCAAAGTTAAGATTGGTTGTATGGGTGGATAGGATTACAGTGAAGAAGGCAACTGGAAAATATCCATTTGAATTGGTGTATGGGACACAAGCTAGGATGCCATTGTAGAATATTTTTCCAGTATATAACTTTATTCTGCAAGAAGACTTGGATATTTCTGATCCAATGGAGCAAAGAATGGAGCAGCTTGTAGAGCTTGATTAAGTGATAAGAGTGGCTCAGAAGCAGAATGTGAAATTGCAGTCACAAATGAAATACCTTTTTGATAGAAAGGTCAAGAAGAGAAAGTTTAAAAAAGATGACTTGGTATTGATGTGGAATGCTCGGTGTTAGGATAAGGGGAAGCATGGCAAGTTTGAAGCTTTATGGCTTAGTCCTTTTGTGATAATTGGTAAAGGAGGTGAAGATTATTATTTCCTACAAAAAATGTCTAGAGAGGAGCAGGAGTTGCCTGTACATGGGCAGTTCCTGAAGCTTTTCTTCTCTTAAGGATCAATAGAGAGTTAAGGATTTCTAGTGCATGGACAATTCTTAATAACTCTCTTTAAATATTCCTTCCATGCACATTAGTTTAGGAAATTTTGAAGGGTCTGGGTTTGCCAGTACATGGACACTCTCAGGATTTCCCTTATTGAAAACTCTATTTTCTTTCCATGTACAGTAGATTAGGGTCATTTCACCTTCCATTCTCCATGCTCCACTTTCCATCTTTCGTCTCCTTCACTCTTTCTTTTCCTCCACCTCCATTGCCTTCATATTTTGGACCATTCATATTTTTGTCTTCTCTCCCAGTTGCGTTCTAGATTCTTGTAGTGATTTGTTAAACCACTCATCCCTAACAAGAGCCACTATTAGAACTAGAATTTCACATGAAAATATTAAGGCCTTTTTCCCATTTTAACCCATTCATTTGCTATCTTTTCCATTAAAAATTCATTTTTGCCACTCATATATAGCCTATACCCTTTAACGCTGCCTTAATGTTCAATTTTACATCACTTACAGCTTTACCATAGCCTCCCACAATGGGCTCACGGTATGGAAGTAGCAGCTACAAGAGCAGGCAGAAGATAGTCACCGCCACACCTTGCACGGTCAATTCATTGAGATAATTAGTGCAGTAAACGGTTGGCGGTCAATGACAAATGACAGTCACCGCAGTACCGCTGGTAGTCAGACTAGTGACCGTGGTGACCACGGTAGTGGTTAGAAGACGGTGAAGGGGGATCCATTGTGGTACCACAGACAGTCATCTGACTGACCGCGGTGACTGCGGTGATAGGGTTAGCAACCGGCGAGGCAGCAAGATGGCGGTCAATAAGCGGTTACCGCTATACCGTTGATGGAAAATACAAAGAGCACGGTATAGCGGTAGGAGGAGAGGAAATGGATAACGGTTACCCCACGGTATCGTGAGCAAGCATTGAACAAACCATGGTAAAGCGGTAACAATGAGTAGAGATGACACTTAATGTTTGACCACCATACCGCAGGTTGAAAATGTGAGACTGTGATAGAGTGGTATAAGCAATGACAACCATGGGAAATATTAAAGTGAAAATTTGAAAGCTCGACTATAGTCAGAAATATTTAAATTGTCGATAAGGAAACTTATTTAAATATTTCATTTCTATCAGAATGCAAAATGGTTATGGAAGGTAAAATGAAAATTCCTGACTATTGAGTTGTGTTGTATAAATATTTGAGAAAAATCAGTCATAGGGGTTCGAGAAGTGGGGATTTTTTCCACTGTAATAACAGAACTGGGAAAAAGCAATGAACAATCCTTCTTGAAACTGGTGTAATGGAGTAGACATTTTCAAATTGGTGCAATTTTTTCTGAGTTCATTTGTTGAGATGATATAATTTGTGAATTTCTTATCTCGTTGTTTCCAATTAGAGTTTCTTAAATCATTTAAATCAGAATAACAAGTATGTATCTGGTTTATCATGGTGCAATTATCACTTTGTGTGGTTTTATTTATAGGTGTCTGCAAGGTCAGAATTAAATTTTTTAAATCAAGTCATAGTGATTTTGGAATTTAGGTTGGTTGTTTAAAGAAGAACCTGGTAGGAAAATATTCAAGAGTAATTTATGCAAGCCATAAATTGGGTGAAATAATATGCCAGTCATAGAATTTCATATTTTAAATATGCTCAACAATTTGAATTAAGATTGGATAGGGAAACACCCTAGATCCTTTTTATTTTTGACTCCATTGCCCAACAGATAGGAGGCACTGATTAGCAATATCCCAGAGGATAAAATTCCTAACAAGTAATATATTCAAAAAAATTCTTTTATGTAGTGGGAATAGTTGTAGTATTTTTGTATATTCACTACCTTTTGTCATTGTGGGTAGACTGTTTGGCAGGAAATTCATTTTAAATCTGCATGTTTCACATAGGTTCACCCACCTAATTCTTGCAGAACCTAAAGAGTAGAAGGTTTAATTGTATAATTGGCCTTGTATGTTGTCCAAGAATGTTGTAAGGGTCTAGAAAACTCTTATGGTTAAAACATGCATTTTTGAGAACCAACACAACCTTATGAACAACAAGGGGATAATCCTTTATATAGACCTCCTTGACAACTAGAACAAGTATTGGTCACTCAACAAGGTCAAGGGAATCTAAACACCATGGTAGCTCAAAATATGCCTCCTCAATGAAACCCTTTTTCCACACCACTTGCAACACAAAATGTGGCAATTAATACATGGATACCCAATGATTCAAGAAATCTATGTGACACATCTTTGAACTTTAATCCATGAAAACAAGATCCTAATGCCAACATGCAAAATATGGGTAACTTACCACCTAGACAACAACAATATGTAGCAAATCAACAACCCAACATCCCCTCACAACAACAATTGTATGCTAATATTCCACCACAAGCACAACACATGGCCTCACCTATTTATACAACATAACAACACCCTGCATACCAACAACAACAACCCAATGTGCCTCAAGACAAAAGCATGTACCAAATGAATACACAAGGAAAACAACAAAAACAATACATGCAACAACAACCACTATACTATGATCCTTCAAACCAACAATATCAATATGGATCTTCATCAAGTCAAAATACTCAATAGAAAAATTTCATTCCACCACCACAAAATACTCATCCTCAAAATAAAATACCTAATCCCCCATCACAAAACATTGGTACACACAAAATTCCTAATCAACAACAAAAGATATATACACATCAACAAACACCAAAACAAAACATACCTCTACAAAAAAATCAACTTCCTCCACAACATCAAATATTCACCCAACAACATCAAAATTACATGTCACAATAGAAAAATCCTAATCCACAAGGTCATACCATCAATCAACAATACACACATACCATCCCGCAAGGACTCTATCCTTCATCATGCACACATAAAATGACACAAGGTCCATCATACACACACACCCCACCATATAACACACAATACATGGTTGGAAAACAAGGTTATGGAGTCCCTAATCCTCAAATAAACACACCAAGTGGTGACTTGACCTTACAAATTCAAATTCTTAACCAAAGGATATTAGATATTCAACTTGGAAAACAAAAGAAAGGTTATGCACTACAAGATATATGTCCAAATCCCTTTGATTGTACCATATCAACGATCCATTTTCCAAAGAACTTCAAAATCCCTAAATTCGATAAATGTAAATGGAGAGGTAACCCAATTGAACATGTAAGATAATTTGCAGTGGCTTGTATGGATGTTGCAAACAATGACTCCTACATATTGAGAATCTTTCCAAGAATGCTTGGGGGTGTGGCTATTGAATGGTTTTCTCATTTACCAAATGATATTAAAACCTTTGATGAGATATTAGAAAAATTCATAAGCCAATTTTCTTACAATATTGAACAAGACATAATGGTTCTCGATCTATATAAAAACAAAGAAAACCAAGGGGATTCCTTCACTTATTATTTACAAAGATGGAGGCACAAGGCTATCAAAACTAAATGGCTTGTTCTGAAAAAGAAACTAGTCTAAATGTTTCTCTAACCTTCAAACATACATTAGCTATCAATTAACCATGTTATGTCCTAACAATTTTAAAGAAATCATTGAAAAAGGTCTAGTTGTTGAAAGAGCTCTTATAGTAAAATGCACCATAAAACTTACAACAATAACAAAAGATATCAAGCATTGAGATCTAATGAAAAACCTTGAATTTTAGAAAAGAATAAGAACATTAGAAATGATGGAGTGATAGATACCAAGTTTGTGTGAAACGTGCAACAAACTTACCAACCACCTCCTAACAGTACCCAAAATAGCATCCAAACAAATCAAATGAATTGCCTCAAAAATAATGTGCAAAACACTCAACTCATGTACCCTCAAAACAACCAATAGACAAACCAAAATAAAAAAAATCAAAGAGGGCCACCAAGGAAAAAAATCACAACCAATAGGAAATACACACCATTGGGGGAACCCATGGAGGTTATCATGCATAAGCTAATCCAAAAGAACCCCATCAAACTACCCAATCAAATGAGCTATGAGGAGCCAAACTTTAAACCCCCATTGTATAATGAGAATGATCAATGTGAGTTCCATCAAATTAAATGTCATAAGCCAAACAATTGCATGAGGTTAAAGAATATCATCCAAGACTTGATAGAAAAAGGAGAGGTTAATATTGCAAACTATCCTAGGCCATCCAAAAATAGTGACATGGGTATCTACAAGGATCCAATCCTTGATCACTCTAAGGTAAATGATAAAGGTAAGGGACAAGATTACCAAAAAGCTACTTATACCTATGACACTATTGTAGGAACCATCCGTCAAGTGGCAATAATAGAAATGTAGTAACAATACTTGGTAGAAACCCTGAGTTCAACACTACCCAAATAAGAAAATTCATGATCCAAGGAACCCCATCTCATCCAAGAGTTACCATTAAACCTTCAAGTGACTACAATATTATTGACCAATTAAAAAAAACTCCAACCTTAATCTCTATCCTTGAGCTTCTCAAGCTATCCCCCATAGATAAAGAGATTCTAGAAAAAGATCTTGTTGAAACTTTAGTGCCTAATGATATCAATGTATCAATTTATGGTTATAGTTGGAACCATCAATTCTACACATAATTTGGTATTTTTTGAAAAAGACCTTCCCAAAAGATCCTTTTATAATCAACCCCTAAATCTGAAAGTTTGCATACACAAACACAAGATCAAGAGGATCCTAATAGATGGAGGTGTCAGATTAAACATATGTACCTTGAAATTACTAAAGCATTTGGGATAATCCAATGACATTATTGAAAATAATAGAAGCCTCACAATAAGGGCTTATGATGATAATGAAAGAAACTCTGAAGGCACAATTAGACTTCTAGTTCAAGTGGGAACAACTATAGCTGAATTAACTTGCCAAGTATTAGGTCTTGATCTATTCTATAACCTACTCTTAGGACACCCTTGGATCCATGCAATACTATTAGTCCCCTCAACCTTCCATCAATGCTTAAAATTTCCTTATAATGATAAGGAGATTACAATATACATTGATCTTGAACCATTTCATTATTGCAAGAGCCTAGAGGAAAAATATAAGAAGCTTTTTCAAATACCCAATAATAGAATATCCTTCTATTCATTATCCTATGCTGATCCATCATCACTTGCATCATTCTCAACTCCATATTCATCATTTGATCCACCTATATCTAACCTTAAAATCTAGGTACTTGACAATGGCTATAGAGAATACCACTTTAATCATTCTTTTTGCATTGGAAAGTTATCCCCATCACCAAGATCTTATGGGAGACCAAAGGAAATCAAGCACATTCAATATATCAAACTAGAATTCAAACCTACCATATTCGCCAAGTGGGGAGACATGAAGGATGAAGTGATATGTTAGGAAGATCTATCTACATGGTTTTACAAAGAGGAACAAGAAGAGGAAGAAAAGTAATTACCTCCCATCCCTATTGATCCTAAAAGCAAAGATTACTAGCTAGAAAAAGGCATGGGTTTCACTAGAAAACATGGCCTTGGTCTAAATGAACAAGGAATAAGAGAGCCTATCATCATGGAGAAGAAAATAAGAATCTATTGCTAAGATATGGTTTGATAGACACTGTGACTCCAAACACTAAAAATACCATTTGCGAGGAAAAAGCCCCTTCTATCGCAATTGAGGCATTGGATGAGTACAGTCTTAGAGACAATGATCTATACATTATAGACTTATTTGAAGAAATTAGCATAAACACAATCACTACCCATTCCTTTAAACCTACATCCCGAAAAAAATAACTCCAACTTGTTTACCTGTAGTTAATCGATTGGGATCAGCAACATCATGCACCTGCTGTGGAAATATTCTAGAACTATGAAGCTATAGATGTGTTTTTGGGACTTCACACTAGTATTTTGTTTGGGGAACATGAGGTGGGCTTTGAAATTGAACTTGAGAAAGGAACATACCTTGGAGGGGATATTTCATCCTCTAGTTTCAAAAAATAAATTGAAAATCTAAACATAAAAATAAGATCCAATGGTGAAAACCACAATGTGGCACTATCAGATCAAGAAAAAGGTAAAATAAAGGATGCATTTGTCAGTGAAAATATCTTTGAGGTGCGCAAATATGGAGGATTCAATCTCCCAATCACAAAGTATCAATATAAATCAGCAATTTTTGTCAAAGGTTTTAAAACCATTAATGTAGGAACTATAGATGCACCAAAAATAACATATCATGCAACCACTTTAGATCCTAATGAAAGAATTATGTTCTCAACATTCATAAATGAGAGAAATATTAACTTCACCTAGATGTATGTAGATATTCTAGGATTGGACCCAGCTCTAGTAGTCCATCATCTCACAGGTTTCCTAGGTACAAAACCAGTCAAACAAAAGCTTCATAAGATGCACCCACAAATAGTGCTTATAATCAAGGTGGAGCTCCAGAAACTGCTCAACATCGGATTCATAAGAGGAATATAAATTATATTGAATGGGTATCTAACCTTGTACCACTATTGAATCCCAATGGGGGCATATGGATATGTAGATGTTTTCTCAGATCTCAACAAGACATGCCCAAGGGATGACTTCCCCTTGCCTAACATTGAGATTATAGTGGACTTAATAGTTGGTCATGAGATGCTATCTCTTATGGATGGTTTCTCTAGATTCAATCAGATCAAAATAGCACTTGATGATCAACATAAAACATTTACTTTCCCTTGGGGAATTTTTTTCTGAAATGCCATGCCATTTGGCTTGAAGAATGTAGGAGCTACATACCAAAGAGAAATGACCTCTTTATTCTATGATATGGTTTATATTACTATGGAGGACTATGCCAATGATCTCTTAGAGAAATATATCACAAGGCAAGGACATCTGGATAACTTGGTTAAGATATTTGACATGATAGAAGAGTACAACTTGTGTCTAAATCCAAAGAAATGTGTGTTTGGTGTAACATAAAGGAAATTGTTGGGATACATTGTATTAAGAAGAGGTATCAAGGTAGATCAAGTGAAGGTCAAAGCTATCCTAGAAATGCCTCCCCTGAAAACATTGAAACAACTACTCAACTTGCAAGGAAAACTTCAGTATTTTTAGAGGTTTATAGTACAACTAGCGGATAAATCCAATCCTTATACACACTTAATCCATAAAGATGTAACTCTCAAATGGGATGGAAGGTCTGAACAAGATTTTCAATTGGTTAAAGACTATTTGGAAAATCCTCTTGTATTGATGCCACCCATACAAGATAAATCCATGATCTTGTATGTGTCAACTACATAAACAAATTTAGGATCTCTATTGGCACTACTTGATGAGAAAAATAATGAACGAGTAGTGTACTACATTAGCTACACCCTAGCTAGTTATGAGCTTAATTACACACCTATTGAAATGGCATGTTTGGTAGTTGTCTTTGTGGTCCAAAAGATTATAAATTATATGTTAAAACAAATAATCAAGCTGATATCCAAAGTGGATCCCCTCAAATATCTCTTGGAAAAAGTAGCTCTCATAGGAAGAATGGTGAAGTGGATCATGATACTAAGAGAATTTGACATATAGTATGTTGACAGGAAATCCATCAAAGGGAAAGTGATAGCGGACAAACTTGTCAAAGCACCTATAGAATACCATCAACCACTAATAGAGAAATTTCTAGATGAAAGAATCCTTATTGTAACTCCACCAACCCATTGGACTCTATACTTCAATGGATCTCATACCCACCATGGATCAGGGGTTGGTATCCTATTTCTCACACCTCAAGGAGACATTATACCCAAAGCATACTAAATTTACTTCCCTTGTACAAACAACATCACTAAGTATGAAGCATTGATCATAGGGCTAAGGATGGTACAAATGGAATATCAAAGAACTGTAAGTCTATGGCGACTCCTAGCTAGTCATAAGGCAAGTGAACGATGAGTATCATACCAAATATGGTAAGTTGATGTTGTATAAGAGAATGGTAGATAGTTTCAAGTAATACTTTTTGGTCATCCTCTTTGAATAGATCCCTAGAGTCAACAATAAAGCTATCAATGCTATGGCCACTATTGGTTCACTTCTTGACATTTCATAGAACATTCCTAGGTATGAATTTCTTAAGGAGAAATTGTTTATACTAGCATTCGATATCCTAGAATCCAAACTTGTATGTGATATTTTTGGTCCCAATTCTCCTTAGTACCAGGAAAAATTTTCTTATATCCAACATGGAATCGTACCACCTCACCTAACAAGCAATCAAAATAAAATGTTTATCCATTGAATTACACACTTTACATCCTTGGAGATACCCTATACCATAAAATTTTGGATGTTACTTTACTCTAATGTCTCAATCCAAAAGAAGCACAAAATTCCTTGCAAGAGGTACATGAAGGTGTTTGTGGGTCCCATGCTAGTGGGCCTAACCTAGTCCATAAGTTTCTATGAACTAGGTACTACTATCCATCAATGGAGCAAGAAGCCATACATTATTCCAAGAAGTGTCATCAATTCCAACAACATGGTGATATTGTGCATGCACCTATGCAAGAATTGTGTCCCATCACTACCCCATGACCCTTCCCTTAGTGGGGACTTGACTTGATAGGAAAGATATCACCAAATTCATCCAACAAACACAAATTTATCATAACTACCACAAAGTATTTTACAAAGTGGATAGAAGCTATACCTCTAATTTATAACATAGGTAAACAAATAGCCAAGTTTATTCTTAACTATTTGATCTATCGATACGGTATCCCATAGAATATCATTATAGAAAATGAAAATCCATTTAAGAACCAAGATTTCTATTTGCTTTTCTTGATATTCTCTATCCAACATCGCTTTTCTACCCCATATTACCCCCATGGAAATGACTAGGTCGAAGCATCTAATAAGACAATCTTGAAAATCCTAAATAAGACTATTAATGATGTTGGTTGTGATTGGAACCTACAACTAAATCCAGCCTTATGGGCTTACATAATAAGCATCTACATGCCTATGGGAATGACTCCCTTTTCCTTGGTATATGGACCCGAAGATATATTTCCTATAGAGGTAGATATTCCATCCTTGATGTCTTTAAAGGATCTTGTTAGCAATGAAGAATATCGAGTATCCAAACTCAACGAGCTTGAACTGCTAGATGGAATATTTTTGAGTGCTTTGAAGCATCTCTAGGATTATCAAAATCATCTCAAGTGAAGCTATAATAAGAGAATCAGAACTAGGAACTTTCAGGTTGGTGACTTGGTCCTAAAGGAAAATCAAAAGATATAGCTGAATCAAGATGGGAAAGGTAAGTTTGAACTGAACTGGCTAGGTCCTTATTTCATCAGAACAAGCTATAGTTCTGGCACCTATCAATTGACTACCCAAGAAGGACAACCTCTACCGAAACTGCTTAACAATAGCCATCTCAAGAAGTTCTACACTTTATGTATCAAAGTATCCCAAGAAAAAAAGGAAAAAATTAAAAAATTAAAAAAATCAAGAAAATCAAGAAAATCAAGAAAAAATTAAAGAAAAACAAATCATCCTTTAAGTGAAAACCACCTCGTGGCACTTCTAGGATAGGTACTGTAGTGAAAACCTGGTAAACATGCATTGCATTTAGATAAGTCTAGCATCCCCATCTATTTGAACTTCCCATCCTTCCATTGCATCTTTTCCATTATATTCCATCTTGCTATCTCATTTGTTTTGCTCCATACTTCACATAATAGAATGTGTATCCAACCATGGCTTGATAACTGATCAAGTGTTGAGCCTTGTTGCACCATCCCTATCCACCATTTGTTTCATCCACTTATCCATAATAAGTGTAATCATGTTCCAAACTACGGGAAACTTCCTCAACTTGGTTGATGGATTGGATCCTTGTTCATCACACCATTTGTGGAAAACTATCAAAATCCTTTTATTTATAAAACCATCAAAATCCAAAAAAATTATAAATTTTTCAAAATCTAAAAATAATTTTAAAACATCAAAACCCCAAAAACATTGTATGCTTTTGAGTCAAATAACCAAACTACATTGTCTCTGTGTGTATAATGTAGGTAAGGACATCAATCAATGATCCCCCAAGGAACTAGGTTAGTCCCTTTAGGTCTCTATGTCAATCAAAAAATCCAAAAACACTCAAATATCTTTGAAAACTCCAAAACATTCAAAATTAGAAAAGCCAAAAAATAATGTCAGTTATGGTCAGTCGAACTAAATTGTCTCTAAGCTTGAATGTAGTCAAGGCCATGAATTGATGAGCCCCCAAGGAATTAGGTTAGTCCCCTTAGATCCCCCTCTTGGTCTCTAAATCTCTTGAAAACACCAAAAAAAATTTGAATATCTAGAAAATATCAAGAAAAACATCAAATAATCTCAAAAGAACAAAAACATTCAAAAAACCTTAAAAATCCTATTTATGTTATCACCTATCTACAATAAACTATCTAGTCATAATAAACCAATTGTCATCCTGAGATTTTCACAAAGCAATCAACAAACAAAGAAAACATCAAAATCCAAAACCTTCAAGCAAAAAAAGCAAGGACTTGATTGTTGTCAGACTAAAAAATGCCCAAGTGTTAAACTACCTACCTATTCAAATCATCCTCAACATCTTGAAATATGTCTTAACAGATAAATCTTTCCTACAATAGACATCATTGATGGATAATATCTTGAAACATCAAACATCTATGATAAATGATAAAACATTATTTTTATCTTTTGTGATCTAATATTTTGATTTATCTTATTGTCTCATTCCTAGGATCTCTCTAGGATGTACATAAGGATTTAGAGAGGAAGGAATGGGGGAATTGATTGTCGATTTCATTTTCTCTATTTTTGGATGTCCTTGTAGCACTACCATGGTAAATACTTGCCTTGTTTTTTGGGTGGAAGTCGTTTTGGGGTATTTTTCATGTAGCAGTGGCATGTTAAGTTCTTCATACCTCTCTATGCAACAGGTCTGAAATGTTCTAAAACTTCTCACCCATAAACTCTAACAGGGTTTCTATATGTCTAGTTAGCAAGGATACTCCTTGTTTATTGAGTCAAATTCCATGCAATGGATATAAAGCCACCTTGGTCATTAATACCCTTGTGCATTGTGTTTATTTTCTACATTAATAAATATTTATAAATGTTACTTAGTCTTCATGAAAGAAAAATTAAATTTATCAATTACATCATTATCAATCAATCAATCATCAATGCATATCATCAATCAATCATAGTCTATATATTTTTAGGAAGTAGATAAAATCATCTATTTATTCTAGTTAATCTCTCCATCTTTCACAACAAAAGAATTAGTACCACATGCATCCTATATCCACAAATGCATTAGCATATCATATCCATCATATCATAGAAAATAATACATCATAACATCATCCATACATCTATATCTTACAAAAGCACCATAAATTACAAAAACATGAGCATATCATCAAATATCCATCAACATCTCATAATATAATCCATAAATCATCACATTACACATCATATGTCATATCAAAAAAATGGTATCTCGTATATCATCAAAATGGAAAATGTCATGTACATCATCAATATCATGTGTGATAAATCATATAAAAAATATAGGCCTCAAACTGACCGATGAATATATATACAAAAGATAATGTCCACATCAAAGTCTTTCATAACATAAATATCAGATCACATCAATCATTAGCCCTATTTTCCATCCCATGGAGGTTGATCCTCTCTAGGACGGGGATTCTCCCCATCATGTTGATCTCTCTGGCTGTGTGTGGGAGATGAGTGAGGCTAAAGGAGTGGACCTGATTGTTGTCTCAAAGGCCTACTGATAGAGCAACCCCTAGAAGACTGCACCTGTAGCTGAGCTAGGAACCCCAAATCTAGGATGTCTTTGATCCCGTACCTAAGACTCATACAATTTCTTGTAATATATAGTCAACTATAAATCGATCTTTCTTAGCCTGATACTGATCTTGAGAAATGGAAGAAGCCAGTGTAGTCTCTATTGCTATCCTTTGTTGTCTCTATGTAGCTAACTCCTACCTCAATGAATCTCTCTCATGTCAGAGAGAATCCCTCTTTGTTGTAACTATGGGAATTTACACATTAGAAGCCTATCACCAATCAATCTCAGCATCTCTCTCTCCAACCTGGGCATCTCTATCCTGTATGGCCTAGTTTCTCTCCTTTGTAATTTGAGAAATTCTTGCAACCATATTTACCTATGGGGGATGTGCTTGTGGAACTTGTTGCTACTACTACCGATCCTCATAGTCCTGGGGCACCTAATCATCTTGCCCATCATGTTTTTTTGTCCATCATCCTGCTCATCTTGCACTCTTTAGTGTTTTTAATGAGTGATGCATAACCACTGTTGATCCTCCATGTGCCCTAATCCAACCATCCTCCTCACTTGAGCTATAACCATCCCAACACTAGCAAGATGTGTAAACCTCAATGGTTGTCTGAATGCTCACCACTTATCATAATCTCTAGTAGTCCCTAGATCAAGAGGACCGACTACCCAACCCTAGCTAAAAGGATCAAGTGCTCTGAACTCTGCCACTACCCTATCAAAATTTTCTCTGTGTCCCCACACATTGACCTCTCAGATCATACATGCATAGAGAATGTGTTAATCATCATTCAATTGGGTTTTCCTCTCTCTGAATTGTTGGAGCACCTTGTCCAAAAGGTATCTTTCAAGATTGATGTCAACCCTACTTATCAACCATCTAGTTTGATGATAATATACCAAATGCTCCTAATCATCGGCCCACACCTCACAATCAAGATATGGGTGTTGGATAAACTCTATCATGCCATCAAATATAGCTCTCAAGTATGATAATTTGTATATTTATATGTAATGTAAGTAATCTGAATACCTATAAGAGTAGGGATCATGAGGATCCCTTTGATCTATGCCATCAAGCCTTGTGATCGTAATCCTCTCCCAAGCATATATGTGAAGAATATTCATACTTGTAGAAATGCTACTCCCACCTTGATATATAACCTCATGCATGTCTTTATACAAGTGTGCAAGCACACAAGGGCCCCAAGAAAATATAGTAGCATGCTCCATCATTCGCTTTATATAGATACCCAGCCAACTGGGAATCCCCTATCTCTCCTATCAGGCATCAAAGGATCGATAATCAATCCTGCAAACACCATCACCATAGGATTGACATCACCAATGAAGGGTGTCAAGTCAATCTTGAAATCGATAATTTTCCGCTACTACACCCCAAGAAAACTTTGCATCACCTAAGTACCCCTCTAAAAATCATATGTAATGAGCTCTTCATGGATGGGGATGTGAAGGATCCTCCATACATCCTTCAATGTGACGGTGCACTCTCTTGTAGGAAAATGGAAAGTAGCAGTATCAAACCTCCATTGCTTAACTAGTGTAGTCATCATGTCCCTGTGTGCTCTGATCTTGATCATATAGGTAATATATCTCAGACCAACTACATCTAAGAAGTCTCTCTCAAGATCTTGGAAACCAACTATCCCATCCAATAAATGTTAAGGTCTTCACTCTCATGAATATAATGGATAAAGAGTAGCCTACAAGAATTCAACCCACAACATCAAAAAAATTCTACAAAATCAAATCGGGAACCAAAATTTGCAAATAAACTAGCTTAAACAGTCATTTTCAATAATAACAAGCTTCTTCTAGAAATATAGTGCCCCTATTTTACAATAGAGGCCCTATTTTAGGATGATAGTGGCTCTCTATCATGATAGCAAGCCTATTAGTGCTATGATAGAGACTGAGTTTTATGATATCAAACTTCTAGATTTTTCTATTGTGCAATTATTTTTGACAATAGCGATCAAGCAATAGCAATAGGTTTTTATGAAAGAAACTTGATTTTATGATAGCATTGGGTTTTACACTAGTGGTGATCATAACTAGTACACTAGTGGTCGAATCACATCAATAACAACCTTCCAAGAAGATTAATTCTATCATTTAAATTGAATTTGAATAATAAATGCAAGAACATTCAAAGACTAAAACAAGAAAGGAAAGTGTATGTACCACAACCTCAATGTTGGTACTATTAGAACACATCTTCTCGGTGTGGTGCACTCAGAAATCTCACCATCATGAATAAAAAATTACAAATACAAATATCCAAAGGGCTATAATATCCTAACATTGAGTGTGCAAATAAGGGGTAAATGAACCCTAATTCACTATTTAATCCCCCCAAAACCCTAATTTTTACCCTTGGAAACCATCCTAGTGTATATTGTGAGCAACCAAGATCATCTTGAACCTTAAAAATGACCCCTAGGGCCTAATTTTTTGTCCTCTATGCATCTGAACTACTCTTGAACCTTGTCATAGGACCGACTAGAAAAAGTCATTTTTTTGGCCGGCCTCTTGAGGGGGCAGCCCAACATCTTATCACCCTTACGCTAACCGTCGGGGCACAATGGGGCATCATAAATTTATTTTTTCAATTCTTGATTTGAGCATCAAATTCTTTGAAACAACTCAAGTACATTGTGTCAAAAAGGTGCAAAATGTAGACATACAAATATGAATCAATGCATATCACACATCCTAAATTGCATTTTCCATCATCAAAATCATTTCCATCCTCATCCTTACATTTTACCTCATTTTCATCATTAATCCTCTTTTAACATCATTTTCATCAATTAACTGTATTTCTATTTATTAATTAAATGATCATGAATTATTTAATTAATTCATCCTTTCATCACTAATTCTCCTTTATAACCCTAGTTGGATAATTCCTAATTATTTAATTACCCTATTTTCCCTCCTCAAAGCATATTCTTTTGGAA